>PVKS010012427.1:0-53738 GCA_004027875.1 Aplodontia rufa
CACTTCCTATATAGAAAGACAGACTTGGGGCTGGAGAGGTGGCTCAGTAGTTGGAGCATTTGCCTGGCATGTGTGAGGACCTGGGTTCAAACCCCAGCACTACATACACAGCTAAGTGTCAAAGAAAAAAATCCAGATGAAAAAATAAAGTTGACTCTCTCACTCACTAAAAAAGAAAGAGAGAGAGAAAGAAAGAGAGAGAGAAAGAAAAAGACTCCCCACAGCAGTTCAAGAATGCACAGCTGGTAAATACTCTTATATATAAGCTAATACTTCATGTACACAGTTTTAACTCCCAAAATATTTTTGCTGCTGATTCTTTCAGACCTCTAGCCACAGTTTCTCTATACAATTTGTGAACTTTGAAATTTAGTGATATTTTGACCAATAAGAGATTTCAGTTCAGTTTTATTTTTCAAGTAACGATGCAAACATTCATTCAAATGTAGCATTTTGTGTGTGACGGTTGCAGAGGCTGCACCACTGCGCTACACCCTCAGCTCAACTCTGTTTATTTCACTTTGAGCCAGGGTCTCTCTAAATTGTGCAGGGTGGCCTGGAGTTTGCAACCCTTCTGCTTCAGCCTTCTCAGTTGCTGGGATTCTAGGCATATACCATGGCACCTGGCTAGGTCTAGCATTAAAAATTTTTTTAAATTTTTTTAGTCTATCTATCTATCTATCATCTACTTTTGGTACAAGGGGCACTTCACCACTGAGCCACAACCCCAGCCATTTTTATTTTTTGAGACAGGGTCTCGCTAAGTTACTGAGGCTGCTCTCAAACTTTCAATCCTCTTGTCTCAGCCTCCCAAATTGCTGAGATTACAGAAGTGTACCTGTTTTAGTCTAGCATTTTAAAATATATAAATACTTTTTTTTAAGAGAGAAGGACAGTGAGAGAGAGAGAGACAGAGAGAATCAATTTTTATTGAGTTTTCACATGGCTTTTGTTGCTCTGATACTTAGTTGTATATGTGGGTGCTGGGGTACTTGCACATGCCAGGCAAGTTGGTGGTGAAGTGTCCCTGGAATCCCCAGTACCACAAAAAACAAAAAAAAAAAAAACTAGTTTTACTTTTTAAGAGATACTGGATCTGAAAGGATTGAGATCCACTGATCTAGCAGGGAGCACAAAAATGATCATCTGTGATCAGCATGTGACCTATCAGAGTCAGGGTTTTATTTCTCTGTTCTACAACATATTCTGTCAAGGACTCATGGGGGAAAATACAGCAAAAAGAAATTTAATGGGGGCTGGAGTGGTGGTTCAGCAGTTACGGCGCCTGCCTGGGATGTGTAAGGACCCCAGTTTGAACCCCAGCACCATGTACACAGCTAAGTGTTGGAGAAACAAAGGCCAGATGGAAAAATACAAAACTGATTCTCTCTCTCTCTTTCTCACTATCCTGCTTTCTTTAAAAAAAATTGCTGGTGAATCATAATTACACACAATCATGAGATTCACTAGGCCACATATGTACATGCACGCAAAGTGATCAAGCTCTTAGCCCAGCACCTTCCCTTTCCTTCCTCTCCCTGATCTGCCTGCTCCCCTCTGCTGCTCTCCCTTCTATCATTAATTACTGCATCACAACTTATATCTCTACGTATATGCACACAGAGATATGACAGCTGGATTCATTGGGGCACACTGGTACATGGATACAGTATGATTGAAACAGCAAAATTAAAAATATCCCTCACTTTTACTCCCACCTTGTTCTTTATTGATGTGTTCTATTTCTGGGTGTATATTTACGCATACATTTGTGCATGTATCTCTCACTATGTTGCACACTGACACATTTCACAGTATGTGCCAGATAAATGAACCTTAGGAGACCCTGTCTCAAAATAAAAAAGGGCTGGGGGTGTGGCTCAGTGGTTAAATGCCCCTGGGTTCAACCCCTGGCACCCTCAATAAATTAATAACTAAATAAAATGAATCTTACATCTTTATATGCCTAAACAGGCAAACAATTTTTTGTTGACATATTCAATAACAAAGAATATTATCTCATTTGACTGGCCTTGTAGGGCTAAAGGCCCTTTGAACAAAGGTCAGTCTGTTTTGTTTTGTTTTTAAAGAGAGGGAGTGGGGCAGGGAATGGACAGAGGAACAGAGAGAGAAACAATTTTACTTATTTTTCCACCTGACCTGTTTCTTCCACACTTGGTTGTGTGTGTGGTGCTGGATTCGAACTAACCCTCACACATGCCAGGCAGGTGCTCCAGCTGCTGAGCCACCGCTCCAGCCCATAAATGTCAGTGTTATCATGCTCTACCCAGTGAAGCCCAAGTGCACTTGGGTCTGTCACCACTGGCCTCTCATCTAATGGTCCTAGACTGATGAGCTTTGTGCACCTCTCTGCTCCATTTTTTACTGGGACTTCATTCTTTTTATGGGCCACTAATTTACTTATTGCTGCTCTTCTGCTCTTAGTGGCAAACATTTGTTTTAGTACTGGTGACATTTTCCCCATATTTTTAATTGGCGCATTATAATTATACGTAACCTACTGATGACATTTTTCATTTGGTGGATCTGAGCACCATAGCTGTGGTCTTTTCAATTCCAAGTTTCAAAAGGCTACCAGTGTAAAATAGGCAGACGTTTATTATCAGGTGGGGCATCTCCAGGGCCAAGGTGAACCAGGGGTGCAGAAACAGGAAGTAGAAACTCAGCACAAACCCAAGAGGGCCTTTGCACTCACCTCCGCAGCCCTCTGCCCATCTGCCTTGCTATCTCTTCCGCAGTCTCTCTTCTTGGCTTCCCCGTGTGCATGATGGTTGGGTCAACTCGGTTCCAGTCACCTGCAGAGAACAAAGAGCTGCTTCTATCCCAGCACAATTCTATCCCAGCTGTGGCTGGGAGGACAAGGTCACATAGGATAACAATGGCTGCTGGGTCTCTGAGAACAAGGACAGTTTAGACAAGGGAGCAATGAACTGCCTGAACAAGAAACAGAAACTGTTCGAACTGTTTCTAAAGTAAACTACAAATGCTCTTTGAGAGGATTTGTAGAGGAGGGTGCTCTCCTCTACAGAACAAGAGGTTGGGCCCCACTTTTGTGTGTCACCAACTTTCTCTCCTGAGGCCTTGACTGTCCACTCCCTGGTTATTGTTGTTATGGAGGTGAAACTCACATGCCATAAGATCTGCTTTCAAAATGCAGAACTCAGTGGCTTTTACTATATTCGCAGGTTTGGTGATTCATCACCATTCGCTCCCAGAACGTTTTCATCATTCCACATGGAAACCTCCTACTGTCAGTGTCAGTTCCTGGCCTTGCTTTTCCCTGGCCTTTGGCTCCAGTAATCCACTTTCAGCTTCTGTACATTAGTCAGTCCTGGACAGCTCCTACAAACAGAACCCTACAAGTCTTTTTGTCAGACTTCTTTCCGCATGTTTTCAGGTCCATTCGGGGCATGGCATGTATCTGGAATTGATTCATTTTGGTGGCTGAATAATGTTCCAATGTACGGACATGCCACATTTCAGCTCTTTACTCATGGGTAGACATTCAGGGTCTGTTATGAATGCTGCTGTGAACATTCAAATTTTTGTATTACTACCTTTTTAAGTCTCTGAGGTACATACATACTTAGGATTGGAACTGCTGGTTCATATGGTAATTCTATGTTTAACATATTTTTTTAAAGAGAGAAGGACAGTGAGAGAGAAAATCAAATTTTTATTTAGTTTTTCACATGGTTTTTGTTGCTCCAACACTTCATTGTACATGTGGTGTTGGGATTCAAAACTGTGTCCTTGCACATGCCAGGCAAGCACGGTAATGACAGAGCCACTGCTCCAGCCCAACAACTTTTTTTTTTTTTAAAGAGAGCGAGAGGGGCCGGAGTCATGGCTCAGCAGTTACAGCACTTGCCTGGCATGCACGAGGATGCAAGTTCAAACCCCATGTACACAACAAAGTCTTGGAAAAACAAAAGCCACATGAAAAACTAAATAAAATTGATTCTCTTTCACTGTCCTTCTCTCTTTAAAAAATAGAAAAGAGTGAGATAGAGAAAGAGTCAATTTATTTTTTCACCTGTTTTTTCTCCACTTAGTTGTATATGTGGTGCTGGGGTTTGAACCAGGGTCCCTGGGCATGCCAGGCAAGTGCTCTACCTCTGAGCCACCTCTCTAGCCCCGTTTCACACTTTTGAAAACTGTCACAGTCTTCTAAAGCAGCACCATTTACATTCCCTCCAGGAATATGTAAGGATTTCAGTTTCTCCATACTCTTGCCATATTTTTGATTAACCACCTTTTTATTAGCCAATGAAGGTAGGGATGAAATATGGTGCTGTGATTCTGATTTTCATTTTCCTAAAGATGTCAAAGATCTTTTCAGGTCCTTATTGACCATTTATATATCCTCTTTGGGGAAACACTTATTCAACTAACTTTTGCCGACTTTTTTTTTTTTTTAAGGGAGAGGGAGAGAGGAAGAAGCAATCAGTTTTTGTTACATTTTCACGTTTTTTTATTTTTCCAACACGTAATTGTATCTGTGGTGCTGAGGTTTGAACCAGGGTCCTTGTACAAGCCAGGCAAATGCTCTACTGCTGAGCCACCGCTCCAGCTCCCACTTTTAAAGTGGGTTGACAGTTTATTGGTGAGTGGTAAGAATTCTTAAGGATTTAAGATATTGGACATTTATCATAGATGATTTACAAGTCTTTTTCCCATTCTGTGGGTTGTCATTTTACTGTTTTGACAGTTTCTTCGAAGCACAAAAGTTTTGTTAGATTTTGACAAAATAGTATAATTTTTTCCTTTGGTTGGCTGTGCTTTTAGGTGTCCTATCTTAGAAACCATCTCCCAACCCAAGTTCATTAAGATCTGAATCTATATGTCTTCCTTGATTGCTAACAATGTTGAACATTTTTTCATATATTTATTGGCCTTTTGTGTTTCTTCTATTGAGAAGTTTGTTTCCTTCCTATGCCTATTTACCGATTAGGGGTGTGTGTTATGCTTTTCGAGTTCTTTCTATATTCCAGATATTAGTCCCCCATCAGAGGGGTAGCTGGCAAGATTTTCTCCCATGCAGTAGGCTCTCTCTTCATGATATTCATCATTTCCTTACCTGTTCAAAAAGCTTTGTAGTTTAATGGCAGACATGTGTTTTGATTCTGAAGGAAAACCATTTTTAAGTTATTTCTCAATGAGGACTTTGAAAGGGGATTTTTTCCATACAGGCCTTAGAATATTCCTGATTGTACCAGCCTCCATTTTGGCAAAGACATCATCCGTCTACCCTGAAGAACACTGAACAAACACAGCAGGCACTCAGTAAATGTCTGACCAACATATAAAATCCCATTTAATCTGTCATCTTTCCTGGGACCATTTTAGATGGAGATAGGTAGTAACTTTCTTCCTCCAATTTAACAATTCCACAAACAGGGGCAGATGTTGACTTTTGCAAATTTTCTTAATTTGCCTTTTTATATTTGGAAAGCAAGGTGGTGTGGCTTAGGAATCCTTCATCCAAGTAACGAACTAAAAATGTATCAAACATTCTGTACAGATGGGGGCTGGAGTGGTGGCTCGGTGGTGACAGTGCTTGCCTTGCATGCCTGGGTCCACAGGTTCCAACCCCAGCACCATGTACACAATGATGTGTTGGAGCAAAGAAAGCCACATGAAAAACTAAATAAAATTGATTCTTTCTCTCTCTCATTGTCCCTCTCTCTTTGAAATAAGTAAATAAATGAAAGTGTTTTTTAAAAAAATTCTGTACAGAATCTACAAACTGAAAAGCAAGCAGGCCTGGGGATGGAGCACCTGCATAACACACAGGAGGCACCAGGTTCGATTTCCTGCTCAGGACTAGGGCGAGCCAGGAAATAATCAGATGGGAGCAGTTAGGGAGATCATGGTACACTGTATGGAAGAAATAGTGCACAGATTAAAAGTGATCGCTATGATGGGTCCACAGTAACATGGAAATTGGGCGGTATGAATCGGAAAACAAAAAGAACAACTACAAACTGAAATCTTACACCAATTACCTGCTACAATTTATACTGCATAAAGGAGTATACGGCTGGAGGAGGTTTTGCTTGTTCTGTTCCCTAGACGGTACCTGGTATTCGGAAGGTGCTTATTAGTATTTGTGGAATGCATTAGCGAAGTTAAATGTTAAACATTTATGAAAACATAGCTTAAGGGAATGGACAAACCTTCGTGTGGAAAACTACGGTCAAGAAGTGACACTGGGGAGTTTCCCCACTCGCCCTCTATCTTCCAGTTCTCCCTTATGTTGGGATAAACTGTTCCCAGTCCAAGGATGGCCACAGGTACACCTCTTCTGGCCCTGGCACTTCCTCCTCTGACCTGCAACTAAGGAAAGCATGACTTGGAGCAGGGATGCCAGGCAACCTGGCTTCAGTCCCAGCAGGGGCATTTTACTGATGGCTCCAGCCCAGGGCTCCTAGGAAACCCAATACTTAGTTTTTCTCCCAGGGGTTCAGAAAGCAACAGCGCCCAGTTCCCCCTTCAGCCTGCACAAGTCAGGACCTCCCGATGGGTCCAGTTCCTCTGGGTCACTTTTATCTGGGCCCTAAAGGGGTCGCCACACCCTGCCGGGGTAACTGGTTCTCAAGGAGGAGGCTGCTCCTCGCTGGCCCCATCCTCCCCATCCAGCCCTTCGGAAGGGGTCACCGCGCACGGCCGCCACCCCCCCCCACGGCTGTCAAGGCGCCCCTGTCACCCCCTCCTGAAAGGACTGGTTCCTGAGGGTGTGGTCACCCCTTCCCGCCACCCCCGTCCCCTAGCAGGGGTCACTGGTCGCCGAGGGGGCGGTGTCCCCTACCCCGGCCCCGCGCCGCCTCCTTCCGGGCCCTCCCCGTGCCGCCGGCCTCCTGGGCGGGGCTCCGGCGCGGGCAGAGGGCGGCGGGCGGCGGGTCGCGCGGCGGCGGCGGGGCCATGGCGGGCTGCTGCGCGGCGCTGGCCGCCTTCCTGTTCGAGTACGACACGCCGCGCATCGTGCTCATCCGCAGCCGTAAAGTGGGGCTCATGAACCGCGGCGTGCAGCTGCTCATCCTGGCCTACGTCATCGGGTGAGCGCGCGCGGGCCGGCGCCGGGGGCCGCGGAGGGGCGGCGCGCGGGGGTCGCCGACGGCCGGGCGCCTCCGCGCTGAGCGCGGGGCGTGGCGACCCCAGGCCCCGCCCCTTTCGGGGCTGCGCGCTGCACCTGCCCACCCTGGCCCAGGGGCGCGCCCTCCCCGGGCTCAGGCCCCCTGGAACGGGCTCCGCGGGGAGGACCTCGGGCACAGGGGGCTGCTTTCAGTGTCCCAAGGGGAGCGCCTGGCGAGCGTGCCATCTTCGCCTTTCTTGCTTTACCTTCCAGTCTGCTCCATGGTGGCACTTTGCCGTGGGGGCCTTGGCCCTAAACGTCTCCGTTTTCTTTTCACTTCCCATCTCTGACGGCCCGTTGATAAAACCAAGGCTTGAGATTTCCATTTGGTTTCTTCTGGGTCTGTGGCTTCCGGTCCTGTCCTTTGAGCACCATGTGGTAGCCCAAGATAGTGGAGAGGTCACCCTTCCCAAAAGTGACGGAAAGCCGCTCACTGTTCTACGGGAACAGTGGGGTATGGATACCTGCCCTAGCCTGCTCATTCCCCATGAGCCACCTTGTGTTTATGTTTAATTTAATCGAATGCACCTGTTAACAAAATGTAACGCAACCCAGGAGAGGCGGCGGCCCTTGCCAGCTGGGCCCATTTTCCTAGATCACTTGGAGTGTTATAGTGTCTGCAGGCGCTGGGCTGACAGATCTGCGTTGTTGTTTTCCTAAAAGGCCTAGAGCAGTGGTCCCCAAACTGCACACTGGAGCCCTTTAGGAATCTGTAGAAAATATTGACCCAGCTCTCATCCCCAGACCTTTGCTGTTAGGAAGGATGACCTGATTCCCCAGGTGATTCTGAAGTTCAGCAAAGTTAGGGAACCTATGACTAGGCATTTACAAGCTTAACTGATTGTGAAAGACTCTTCTGAGGAATCCTTTAAATGCAGCAAAGTCCCCTGGGGAGGGGTTTGGAATCTGTTTACACTGCCCAAGGGAACTCCAATGATCTGGCAGGTTTGGGTTCTAACATCAGTCAACCCAGCAGCAACAGCAGCAGCATTGGGTACTGACTGCTCAAGATGTCTTGCTGGGGTATGGTTCAGGGGTGTAGTGAACGCTTAACATGTTCATGAGGCCCTGTGTTCCATCCCCAGCACCCCCAAAAAAAAAATCCAGGTAGGTACTCAACATTAGAATCACCTGGTCTGGGGCTGGAGCGGTGGCTCAGTGATTTCGGTGCTTGCCTGACAAGCACAAGGACCTGGGTTCAAACCCCAGCACCACGTACACAACTGAGTGTTGGAGCAACTAAAGCCATGTGAAAAACTAAGTAAAGTTGTCTCTCTCACTGTCCCTCTCTCTTTAAAAAAAAAAATAATAAAGTAGGTTTCTATCATTTAAAAAAAAAAGAATCACCTGGTCCATATCTGGGACTCATTAAGTCTCAGAGGTAGGGAAGTTCCAACAGTGATACTGGTTCAGTGGAAATCAGGTTCGAGTCTTCCAGAGTGGAAGAATGAAAACCGAGAGATGCAAAGGCAAGTGGAGCAGACAGATTTTACTTAAGAAAGGATAGAACAGACTTGTCCCCTGAGGGAGGAGGCCTCCGAGCCCAGGAGGGGGTGTGACTGGTCTTTCTTATCCACTCTCAAGGTTTCCCCTTTCATTAATCATTGTCTTCCCTCACTCATGCCTAGGAGTGTGAGCTCCTTTTGTCTGTTCCCTGGAGCACCTTCATCAGCAGAAGGGGTGTCTGTGTCCCCAACATTTTTGTTAGCAGAGGGGGATGTCTGGGTCCCACCACCCTTCTTAGCAGAGGGGATTTCAAGCTGATATACATATCTGTCTGTTTGGAACAGTGGATGCTCTTTGCCCTCTTAAAAAAAGAGCATCAGCCAATTTCCTCCTAGTTGACCCTCATCATTCATTCCCTCTACACTGACTGCCTTTTCCCCATTTCAACATGACCAGCATCTTCCCCCACAACGGTTGTGATACACTCCTGAAGAGTTTGGAATCAGAAGCTCTCCTGCAGCTTTTAGCACTTGACTTTCTTTTCTTTTCTTTTCTTTCTTTCTTTCTTTTTTCTCTCTTTCTTTCTTTTTTTAAGAGAGGAGGACCATGAGAGAGAAAGGGAGAATGAATTTTTATTTATTTTTCCATCTGGCTTCATTTCTCTGACGTTTAGTTGTATATGTGGTGCTGGAGTTCTAACTCAGGTCCTTGCGCATGCCAGACAAGCGCTTTCACTGCTGAGCCACCGCTCCAGCCCCAGCTCTTGACGGGAAGAGCAAATCACTTCTACCTTCTGATACCTGTAATTCTGGATTGTGGAGAGGATCTCTAGCTCTGTGGTGCCTTGGAGTAGCCACGAGGCAAGCTGGCCATTGAACACTTCATCTATTTCTACACCAAGTTGAGATGCGCTAGAATTGTAAAATACACACTGGATTTCCAAGACAATACAAAAAAAAAGGATAAAATATCACATGAGTACTTTCTGAAATTGATGACGTTAAAATATTTTGGATATGTTGGGTTACATAAAATGTACCATTAAAATTATTTTTCCCTGTGTCTTTTTTTATATGGCCACTAGAAATTTTTAAATCCCACATGCGGCTCACCTGTTACGGAGTACAGCTCTGTAGAGTTCATTACAGAGGGTTCTCTGCTCGATTATGACAATTTTAAAAGCAGTAATTCCTTGCTTTTATACATCTTGCTATAACCAGAACCAGCTCAGGTCTGAGGAATTTTTTTGATTTTGTTTTTGTTGTTCTTTTTGGTTCCAGGGATTGAACCCTGGGGCACTTAACCACTGAGCCACATCATCAGTGCTTTTCAAATGTTTTCATTTTGAGTCAGGGCCTTGCTGAGTTTCTGAGGGTGACCTCAAACTTGCAGTCCTTCTGCCTCAGCCTCCCAAATCACTGGGATTACAGGTGTGCACCACCATGCCCAAGTGGAATGGGCTTTTTTTTTTTTCTTTTAACTTCCAGATCTATTAATCTTGGTGAAACTGTGGTCTCCTCCCATACAACAACCATTTCTCATAAAGAGACCAAACCCACAGTCCCCCACCCACCACCATCTGCTTCAGTTATCAGTCACATGATGAGGAAATAATCCCATGACAGTGACTGGTATGAAACTGTCTATCTCTGACATAGTGACTGCTTGTACTTAGTGGCCTTGTAATAGTGGCCTTCCTGCTCTGGGCATCTGTATCAGACTGGAATTGAATGGGAGCTTTCCTGCAAATGAATTTCTAGAAGCCCTGAAGAAGAGAACTTGGCAAGGGACAAGCCCATCTCAAGGATGGGCAGTGAATTTGGAGAAAGGTTAGATCCAACAAGCCCGTAAATAACCCAGCGTCACACAGCTTGTGAGTTCAGAGTCAGGATTTGAACTTAAGCCAGAAGCTTCTGACGCCTCTTCTCTTACCCACTCTACTCTCTTCGGAAAAGAGAATCCATGGGGTAGGGGATTTAGCTCAGTGGTAGAGTGCTCCCCTACCATGCGCAAGGCCCTGAGTTCGGTCCTCAGCCCTGGAAAAAAAAAGAGAGAGAGAGAATCCACCTTTTAAGGAACTCTTTATAGTAGTTTCTTACTTTTTCCCAAGAATTTAGGTCACCTGTATGCTTCTGTCTTCTGAAGTGAGAACATTAGTGTTTTGTTTTGTTTAAGAGAGAAGGATAGTGAGAGAGAATTAATTTTATTTAGTTTCTCATGTGGGTTTTGTTGCTCTGACACTTCATTGTGTAGATGGTGCTGGGGTTCGAACCTGGGTCCTTGTGCATGCCAGGCAAGCACTGTAACTGCTGAGCCACTGCTCTAGCTCCTACCTTATTGTTAATCTGAATAAATAAAAATGTGAAGGCATTTGGGGATAGTGGTTAGGACACTGGAGCACAGACTGGAGACAGAGGGTCTCAGTTCACAGCTCACTCCAGCACTCACTAGGCATAACTTTGGCCAAGTTGCTTAGCCACTCTGTGCCTCAGTTTCCCCATCTATCAGATGCCAATTGTAATAGAGCTTCACAGGGTCGTGGTGAGGTTAAATGAGTTAAGTGTGTGTCAAATGTTTGGAATAAAGTTTGTTTCAGCTTACTACTGGAACATTACATCCAAAACTTCCCCCACCTCTACCAGAGCTGTTATTAAAACATCTGCCACCAACTACAATTGCAATTATTTCTATAACCAAAAAGTGCTAGGATCTGCCTCCCCTCCTTAGAAATCCTAGATGATAAGACTTCAGAAATTCACTGGTTTGGGTTATTTATGGGCTTGTTGGATCTGAAAAGTCTCCAAATTCACTGCCCATCCTGGAGATGGGCTTTTTCCTTGACAAGTCCTCTTCTTGAGGGCTTCTAGACATTCAGCTTGCAGGAAGGTCCCCATTCAATTCCAGTCTGACACAGATGCCCAGGGCAGGAAGGCCACCTGCGTGTGCGTCTCCATTCCCTCCTCTGTAAATTGGAGCTAATAATGATATTTGCCTGATGCAGTGGTCATGATTAAATGAGTTAATAAAGAGTTTAAGTCAGTGCCTAGTTCTAAAATCACTCTAATGGAAACTATTGCTATTGTAAGTTATTACCTCTTCATGATTCCCATGAGTTGCAGTGTATTGAAAATGCTTAGATATCCAGTAATAAAAGTGGTATTCAGGGCTGGAACGGTGGCCCAGTGGTTACGGCGCTTGCCTGGCATGCACGAGTATACTGAGTTTGAATCCCAGCACCATGTACACGACGAAGTCTCGGAGCAATGAAAGCCACATGAAAAACTAAATAAAATTGATTCTCTCTCACTGTCCCTCTCTCTCTAAAAAGAATAAAATAAAGGTGGTGTTCAGTGAGCTCTCCTTTGGGCTGACCATTGTGTTAAGTGCTTTTCCTATCTCATCTGCCATTTTCCACAGAACTAAATAAAGGGACCACTGTCCCCCTGTTGCACAAGGGAAAATGGAGCCTGCAGAGTCAAGCAGCCTTTGCAATGTCACAATTAGGAAACACTGTGGTACTCTCAGCCTCTGGCTGCCAGGGCTCCCTGGCATCAGTTCAGATTCTCCAGATCCCAATGGCAACTGAAGAGGCCTGTTTGGTTTTGTAGGTGGGTGTTCGTGTGGGAAAAGGGCTACCAGGAAATGGACTCGGTTGTCAGCTCAGTTACTACCAAGGCCAAAGGCGTGGCTGTGACCAACACTTCTGAACTCGGATTCCGGATCTGGGATGTGGCTGATTACGTGATTCCAGCACAGGTATATCTCCCACGGTGACTGCTGTGTGACCTCGGAGCCTCTGGTTCTTGCTTCTTCTGTACCGAGGTGGCATGCCTGCTTAATGAGTTCCAATATCTCCAATATCCAGAACAAACGTTTTAGTCCCAGAAAGCAGCGCAGCCTGCTCTCTTGGGCTTCAGGTCTAAGGGGTAAATTCAGGCAGCGGTAGTTCTTTAGAGTGTGGCTGGCTTAAACTTTGGCATTTTTTTTTTTTTGAGAGTGCATTTTTATTTTTTTTTATTCTGGTTTTTGTTTGTCCAACACTTAGTTGGGTATGTGGTGCTGGGGTTTGAACTTGGCATGCTAGGCAAGTGTGATACTGCTGAGCCACCCCTCCAGCCCCCTAAACGTTGACTCAGACAAACCCCAGCATACCCCTCCACTTGGCTGGTGTGCTCAGTGCCTGTGGTGGCCAAGTTCGGTTCGTTTTTTTTTTTAATCGGCACATGATAAAAAGTTGCTGATTTGGGCTCAGACCTATGAGAGGGAAAACAGGAAGTTGGGAAACCCTGCAGTGTGCTCATTTCCCACTGCCTTCTCAACAGAGTGGTCTGGTGGGGACCAGAGAGAGGACAAAGCCTGTGCGCCCTAATGGTGCAGGGCATGGGTGGTCCTGTGGGCCTGCACCTGTCCCTGTGCCCACTGAGGCATGGCCTCATCCTGGTGAGCTGTGGGACTTTCCTGCCCACTCTGCAAAGCCAAGGAAGGAAGGAACCCTACCTCTGCCCCTAAGTGGACAGCACCATCCAGCAGCTCTGCCTCATGGGGCTGGGGGCCCAGGGAGTCCCTTAGGGCTCTCTTCACAGCTTCCACCATCCCGTGCTTCTCCCTAGGTGGAACACAACCTCTGCATACTCAGCCCTTCTCCAGACTCAAACTTCCCTAAATTTGAAATAGATAAGATATTGAAGCAAAACGTAGACCACACTGAATTACTGGAGTCTGGCTCAGAGGCTCTGGAGCAGCCTTCTATAAATACGTGATAAGGAGTCCCTGAGATGGCTCCCTGAGCTATCCCTGCCCTTCCCGGGCGTCTGAAATGAAATGCTGGAAGCTTCTGACATCTCTTTGAAATGCCCAGTGGAGGTAGGCGCTTCCAAGCAGAACCTTCTGGGGTCTTTTCATTCCTTGCATTAGGAGGTCATAACCAGCAGTGTTTGTGTGTGCTCAGTGCCGGGGTGGAACCCAGGGCCTTGAAGCAGCTCTTCAGTGTCATCCATAGCAAATGGCTTTCCAGAACCGCTGACCTGCAGCTTTGGCACCTTCACACCTACGAGGGGGAAGCAGAGCCTCGTCAAGGACACAAGTGTCAGTTGTTGCCTTGGTCCAATCTTCTCTAGAGTGTTTTATTTATTTTTAGTTACAGTTAGAAAGAAAACAAGTCAAGTTTGAGGCCTCTTGTCCTTATACCCCTGAGGTCATTGTTTGGAAGATCATGTTTTGGGCCACTGTTGGTACTTTTCCCTCAGTGAGTCAAGATTTGTTGAGGAGCTGTTTCAGATTGTGGATTCTTTTTTTTTTTTTAATTTAGGGAAAATTCATTCAAATAATATAAAATTTGAATTTTTTTTTAAAGAGAGGGACAGTGTGTGAGAGAGAGACAGAATCAATTTTATTTAGTTGTTCACATGGCCTTTGTTGCTCTGACACTTAGCTGTGTACTTGGTGCTGGGGTTTGAACCTGTGTACTAGCACATGCTAGGCAAGCACTGTAACCACTGAGCCAACACTCCAGCCCCATGGAGACCATAAGATCCCTTTTTTTGAATTGTCCTATTAAGGAGACATCTAGCTTTCTTCACGGCCTGCCTCCTCTAAGGGACTCCCTCCCCTTCACCTTCTCTGCAGGAGGAAAACTCCCTCTTCATCATGACCAACATGATCATCACCATGAACCAGACTCAGGACACCTGTCCCGAGGTAGGTGGTTCCTTGGGAAAGCCCTGGGCCTCACACCCAGCTCTCTGCAACCCCAGCTCTGTGAGGGGCTGGACCACAGGGCAACTGTTCTCCTTCGATCTACAGCTGCCCGATACGTCCACCGTGTGTGAATCAGATACTGACTGCACTCCTGGGTCCACAGACACGCATAGCAACGGTAGGAGGGATGGGGTGACCCCTTGGCAGCTGGTCAGCACAAGGAGGGCAGCTCCTGCCAAGATCACTGTCCCTATGCAATGTCTCTGATAGAGAAATCTCAGGGATAAAGAAATCCCTCTGCCCAGAGTACTCGGGGTGGAGCTCCGTGTAGAGATGTGCTCAGACCACCTGAGGCCCTGGAGTCGATCCCTACTCCAGTTCTTCAGTGCTCCACGACCTGGGATACCCAGGGACCTCTCTACATCCCCCTCTGTCATGTGAGCCCCAGAAGCCAGCCCAGATCTTGCCCTGTTCTGTGAGTTGCTGTCACTTTGGTCCTGAGGTGGGATAGCAGAGATGTGTCCAGCACTAAGGCAGCCACCTTCTTCCAAATCCAATTTCTGCACACCCTAGATCCCAGAATAGGAATCGCTCCAGATCAGCTACCTAGGCTGTGATGGGGGGGCTCGCTCCCTTCCCCGTAAAGGTAGGTAATAGGTCCCCGTGGACCTGGGTCCCCCATCCCCTTGTAGGAGTCAAGACTGGAAGGTGCGTGCCGTTCAATGGGTCTGTGAAGACCTGTGAGGTGGCAGCCTGGTGCCCCGTGGAGGATGACAACCAAGTGCCCAAGTGAGTCCTGCCTGAGGGCAGTGATGCCCTAGCCCTGCTTCTCAGCCTGGAGGGGAGGTGGCCAGGAAGGTGGTGGGGCCTTCTGTGTTCTGGGGGTCTGGGCGGAGTCAGGGACAGCAGTTCTTAAACACAGAGCATCAACCTTCAGTGGTAAGGTGGGCCCCAGTGTCACTTGCGTTACAGGTGCAGTTTGACTTATTGTATGTTAGGAGTCTGCAAATAACTGCAGGAAACCCCTCTTGGTGCTTCCTCGTGGATTCACACACGGTGAACGGGGCACTTTACGCATTGCTCCCTTTGCTGAACTGCTGGCGTAGTCCTGCGGGGGGCATTTCCCTTCCTGATTGTGCGTAGAGTCTAGACCTGTCCACCACCATGCTGTCAGCCATGTCCCTCCACCTGTCGCCATGGCTGGGGGATTTGCTTATCAGCCTGGACCTGGGTCACCTGTCCACCTCTAGAGTTAGGGATGGAATCAGCCTCACCCAAATGACACAGGCTGAGAGCAGGGGAAGGGTGACTTCCAAAGGAAATTTGGAGTTATCCAGGGGAGCTAGAGAAAAGGTGGAGAATGCTATCTGAAGGCTGCAGGCAGCAGCTTGGATTAAGGAGGGCAACATGGACAGGAAAGGAATCCTAGCATTTCAGAGTCAGAAAGATCTCCCAGAGCTGGGCACTCCAGCCTGGGAGCCACCGGCCACAGTGGCTGTTGTGTTGAAATGCAGCTGGGTCTTCAGTTGCTGTGAAATACACTGTAGGTTCTAAAAATTGATTATGGAAGAAAATATATAACATCTAATATTTTATGTTGGTTACATGTAGCAGTAAAAATTAATGTTTCTGTTTTTAGTTTTAAATCTGGCTGCAAGGAAACCTTATAATGTGGCTTTTAGTTGTATCTCATAGTGCATGTATATTGGAGAGCGCTGTAGTACATCTCAGCCAGTGGAAGATGATTTTTTTTTAAAAGAGAGAAGGACAGTGAGAGAGAGAGAATCAATTTTTATTGAGTTTTTCACATGGCTTTTGTTGCTCTGACACTTAGCTATGTAAGTGGGTGCTGGGGTTTGAACCCGTGTACTCACGCATGCTGGGCAAGCGCTGTAACCACCGAGCCTATGCTCCAGCCCCCAAGGAAGACGATTTTTAAAAACATTGAGTTACATGATGAGAAAGATATTCCTGTTCTCCTTCTTCAGTGCCTTCCTTCACATCAAGGATGAAATCTTGGGTTGGGATGTCATTATTACCTGACCCTTGATCATGTCCATTTCTCACCAAGAACAAGCCCCAGATTAGGAATTTAGGGCATACAGGAATATTAACTACAAATTTTGTTTTGTTTTGTTTTAAAGAGAGAAAGAGAAAATCAATTTTATTTAGTTTTTCATGTGGCTTTCACTGCTCCGACACTTGGTTGTGCACATGGTGCTGGGGGTCAAACCTGCATCCTCATGCATGCCAGGCAAACGCCATAACTGCTGAGCCACCGCTCCAGTCCCCTAACTACAAGTTTTAGTAACATTCTTTTGATTTCATCATGTTTGCTTACATAATGATGTCTGACTTGTGGCATTTTGATTTGTGTGTGTGCTACTGGGGATTGAACCCAGCACCTCTTGCATGTTAGGCAAGCACTCTACCACTGAGTTACATCCCCAGTCTATTTAAGAATTTTTTGCCAGGTGTGGTGGCACACACCTGTAATCTCAGTGGCTTGGGAGGCTGAGGCAAGAGGATCACAAGTTCAAAGCCAGTCTCAGCAACTTAGCGAGACCCTCAAGATAGAAATAGAAAAGGGCTGGGGATGTGGCTCAGTGATTAAGCACCTCTGGGTTCAATCCCTAGTACCAAAAACAAAACAAAACAAAATTTTATCTTGAGACAAGACAGTGTCTTGCTGAGTGGCTAAAGCTAGCCGCAAACTTATGATCCTTCCTGCCTAAACCTCCCAAGAAGCTGGAGTTATAGGCGTGTACCACCACACCTAGTACAAGTGATATTTTTATGGTTATGATAGAAAGTTTTATTTTAAAATAAATATCAATAAAAAAGTGAGTTGTTCTTAAGGGTACAATCAACCTAAGTGTCCATCAGTGGAAGAATGGGTAAACAAATTTTGGTATGTGGATATCATGAAATATTATTCAGCCTTAATCAAAAGGAATGAAGCACTGACACATCTTCCAAGCTGGGTGACTAAAACATTACGAAGTGAAAGAAACCAGACACAAAAGGCCACATGTTACTTTGTTCCATTCATACGAAATATCCACAGAGACCGGTGGTTCCCAAGGGCAGAGTGCGTAGGGGAGCTGGATGCTAGCTGCCTCTGGGGGTGATAAAAATGTTCTGGAGCTGGATAGAGGTGCTGGTTGCACAATATCACGGGTGCACTAAATGTCACTAAATTGGTTCATTTTTAAATGGGTTGTTTTATGTTGCAAACTTTGTTTTAAAAAGTGAGCTGATCATAAAGTAATTCCACATGAGGTGCAAGGATGTAGGTGCGAAATAATGAAAGAAGAAATGAGAGACGTTTGGCAAACTGCTATAATCCCTCCCTCTCCACGGAGTGGGGACTTGGACCCTGAAGGACACGCCTGGCTCCAGGCCTTAACGTGGCAGCTGGGGCTCAGCAGTCTTGTCAGTGGCCTTGCTCCTGTCCCAGCATTGGAAAGACCACTGATGTCATTAATAACTGTAGTTTACAGCTGGCTCAGGCCAGGCCTCCATCTGCCCTCCCTGCAGAGGACTTAGCCCTGCAATGCCGGATTCTCCACAAAGAAACTGTCCCCTTGGAACAGGTTCAACTTGTCCTTCAGCCAGGAGCCCGCGTGGCATCTTTGGGAGGAGGCAGGTGTGGCAGCGGGTGGCAGCACTGTGTGTGCTTTTCAGGTGAGGCCCTGATGCAGCCTCAGCTGAGCTCACCTGTGACATGACTTGTAAAGCCAGCCCTGTCTAGCACCCCTTTCCCAGAGGGAGCCTGAAACCAGCAGCTGCAGTGCACTGGTTTCCAGTGAGGCCGTGAGACAGCGGCCTGCTTAGCAATCCTTCGGGTCCTCCAGCGCCCGCCCAGAGGAAGGATCTGGAAGGCCAGTTTGGACTCACTCAGCTCTTGACCTAGTGCTTATGCAGAAGAGAGTAGAAAATGCCAGAAATGCTTCACTTCACTTTTGTCTTGACGAAGTAACATTGTAAATCATGTGCGTTTTAGTAATATCACATAGCTCTGCATGTGTGTGTCCTTGTGTATTTATACTTTTAGTAACAATATGTTGCCCTTCTTTTTCTAGACCTGCCTTTTTAAAGGCTGCGGAAAATTTCACTCTTTTGGTTAAGAACAACATCTGGTATCCCAAATTTAATTTCAGCAAGTAAGTGTTGGTCAGGTGTGCTTCCAGAAACTTCCAGCCTTCTCTAAGGTTTTCCTCACAACAATTTTCTGCTTCTTTCTGGCTTTAGGAGGAATATCCTTCCCAACATCACCACCACCTACCTCAAATCGTGCATTTATGACGCTAAAACAGATCCCTTCTGCCCCATATTCCGTCTTGGCAAAATCGTGGAGAACACAGGTCACAGCTTCCAGGACATGGCTGTCGAGGTAGGTGCAGGCCCTGGATTTTCTCACACAGCCCTGGGCGCATCTCGTACCCGAGCAGGCTCTGATGGGAGCCTGGCTGTGTCTCTGCGGTTCCATGCACAGGGTGGCATCATGGGTATCCAGATCAACTGGGACTGCAACCTGGACCGGGCCGCCTCCCTCTGCTTGCCCAGGTATTCCTTCCGTCGCCTCGATACCCGGGACCTCGACCACAATGTGTCTCCTGGCTACAATTTCAGGTGCGTGAGCTTGGACCCCATCACTCACTATTTTTTTTTTTTTTAATCGAGAGGAGGACAGTGAGGGAGAGAAAGAATCAGTTTTATTTAGTTTTTCTTGTGGCTTTCATTGCTCCAACTCTTACTTGTGTATGTGATGCTGGGGTTTGAACCCACGTGCTTGCACATGCCAGGCAAGCACTGTAACCATCACTTCCACCCTCCTGTCACTCACTATTGAGGGGTGGTGATGGATGATTTATTCCCCAATGGGGACATCTGTGTCTCCGAAGGCCAGCACTCGGGCAGCACCCCAGGGGCAGGCTGTGCATCTCCCAATGGAGCAGGAAGGTCATGTCCCCAGGAGAGTGCCCCGAGAGGGTCTTGCTTTCAGGTTGAGCCGGCCCCAGACTCTCCAGAGTGCAGCGGGTGCAGGACTCAGGCTCAAGAACCCCCTTTGCTCACATTTCCCTGCTGAGAACACTGCCTCGTGAGTTTCTCTGGGCTGCGGTAACAAAGCTGAATACCTTGAACAACAGGGACGTGTTCTCTCAGTCCTGGAGGTCAGAAGTCTAAAATAAAGGTGTCTGCAGTGCCATGTGCCCTCTGAAGGCTCTAGGCGGGACCCTTCCTTGCTTCTTCCAGCCTCTGATGGCTCCAAGGACCCGATGGCTCCCAGGGGTCCTTGGCCTGCACACCAGGACACAGCAGGCACAGACCTGTCTCTGCCATCTTTTGTGTTGCTCTTGTCTCCCCCTAGTGGCAGCATGTGTATTGAATGCGCGTGGGATCCCAGTAAATCTCTGCAGATGGATGGATGGCTGGGCAGGTGTCCCAGCCTCCCCAGGCATTGGATTTGTGTTGCTGTCTCTAGCAGCACTTGGTTCATGTAGAAACCGCCCTGGAAGCCTCAAGCTCTGATCAGAACCGTAGAGCAGAGTCTTAGGACTCCTTGGCCTGAACCAGCGCCAGCCACACCCCCTCTGAGCCCCCAGGCCTGCACCATGGCATGGAAGCTGTGGACCCGCTTAGGTCACAGGCCTCAGGTTTCGGCCTGGGTCCCTGGAGGATGGAACCGCTCTCAGTGGTTCTCTGCTCCACCATCCCGTTTTTTGTTTAATTCTTGAATTTTATGGCTGAATTAAGACAACTTGTGCTGTACAACTCATCCATTAAAGTCTAGAATTCAGCAGCTTTTGATGCATTCACATGTGTGACCTGGCTTCTGGGGAAGGGTAGCAGCTGTCCTGTTAGGGACTCCTGCACCCTGCTCTGACACCCTCCCCCAGGCCATGGTGCCCTTCACCTTGACCTGCCCTCCTTCCCCAGGTTTGCCAAGTACTTCAGGGACCTTGCGGGCAGGGAGCAGCGCACGCTCATTAAGGCCTACGGCATCCGCTTCGACATCATCGTGTTTGGGAAGGTAGCCTCCCACCCACTCCCCGCTGGCTCGTTTGTCCCGCTAGGACAGGGCGCCTGTCCCTGCCTTCTGTCTGCTCTCCCCATCTCTGTTAGAGTGCTTATATCTTCTTCCGCTTCCTCCTTCATGCACAGGCTGGGAAATTTGACATCATTCCCACCATGATCAACGTCGGCTCCGGCTTAGCGCTGCTGGGGGTGGTGAGTGGTTGGGCCGTTCCCGTCCCCCTGCCAGGGCTGGGCCCCAAGCAGTCAGCAGCACAGCGAGGAGAGCAGTCTCCTCCTGGACCAGAGCCTCCGGGCTTCTTTCCGTTGCCCCCTGTCCCTCCCTATCCCCATCCCCTAGACCTTCCCCAGAGGTGGAAGTGCCTTTCCTTCCCAGTAAAAGATCCCTGGCATCTAGGGAAGGGCACACACACAGCAGCAGAAGCTAGAAACACCTGGCTCATTCTTTGCACCCTGTGCTACACTCAGGCGACCGTGCTGTGTGACATCATAGTCCTGTACTGCATGAAGAAGAAATACTACTACCGGGAGAAGAAGTACAAATACGTGGAAGACTACGAGCAGGTAGCCCCTCCTGTGCTCCAGCAAGCAGCAAGGCCTCTTGTTCCGCTGGAGAGAGACCTTGGGTCCTGGGCCCAACCAGTGAGGCCCATCTACAAAGGCTGGTGCCCCAGGCAGACAGATGCCACCCTCAGCGCCTGCTCCATCTCCAGACCACCTGTGCTAGAATTTATTTCAGACCCTTTTTAGTTAGTGACGTCTTGAGTTGGCTGCAATGCTGGATATGATGACAAAAATCTATGTCCACACAGTAATTAAGTTCGCCTTGTGTAACAAGAAGGGATGGGTACCATGCTGTGAGGCCCCTACTCTAGAACCAGCTTGAGTCCTCTTCGTTGTGAGGGATGGTCCAGAAGTCCTCAGGAAAAGAACCCTGGATGGTTCGGGCACACCTGGGGGCAGCGCGTGCAGGGTGACGCTTACCTCCTTATTCCTCTTTGCAGGGTCTTGGTGCTGAGGGAGACCAGTGATGCCCACCCCACCTCTGGGCTGGCCACAGCCCTCATCAAAGCACAGTGAGAAGGCAGAATGGCTGCGTCACCCCAGAGAACATTCCAGATTCTACTTCTCTCTCCACAAGTACTCATGGGTGCCCAGCAGCTCCTGCACCGTGGGTGTGGGCTTCGCTTGACCCTCCACAGTGGCTTGCCAGTGCGTTGTTGGCTGGGTCTGCGATGTGGGTGAGCCTCCAGGGCTGGCTCTCCTCAGAAGCTGCAGTCTCCAGCCCCCTGGAGACAGGGCCAGTCCTGTGAGGCACGGCAACCCCGTTCTAGCACTTTGTAGGGAAAAGGAGGCCTTCGGGCTCCTGCTCCATGGCTGGTCCTCTTCCCCAAACCAGGAGCCCCGTCCTCAGCGACGCTGCCTTGGCTGCCCTGTGGCTGCGTTAGCTCTTCTCCTTGAGAACAGCTATGTTGAGATGGCTGAAGATGAAACATTAAAGCAAATGATTTTCCTAATCCTCACCTTGGTCTCCTAGCTTGGGCCGGAACTCTCCTTCCTTGTTCTTATCAAAGCTACCAGCATCAAAATGGAGCCACTTAGGCCGAATCCTAACAAAAGGGCCAAGAAGCCAGGATGAGGGGGGATTCCGCCCAAATCGCAACCCTGCAGTGAAGGCCACATCCTGGAATGCCCAGTCCCAGAGGCAGCCTCAGTCCGACCTCTCCGGTCTTCCTAGAAGGCTGTCCACACATCACGGCCTGCAATAAGCCCTGCAACCCAAGACCTGCCGTTTGGAAACATCTGCGTGCAGTCTCCTTTATCACCTTCAGAAGCTCCCCCAGGCACTGTCCTCCCTGTAGGCCCCAGCACAGGTCCCTGGGTTGCAGGGTCACCCCTGAATGAACTCCTTCTGGGAGTCTCTGTTGGTATTTTAGGTTGACAGTTTCGATAAGTAAATCAATCTGTTTGCTGTCCAGCTCAGTCCTCAGGAATGGCCTCTGAAACAATCTGTCTCTGGAATGTAGGCATTTCCCCAGTTTCACTCTTTAATACTATTATTATCATACCAGGGAATGAACACAGAGGTGCTTGACCACTGAACCACACCCCCAGCCCTTTTATTTATTTTGAGACAGGGTCTAAGTTGCTTAGGGCATAAGATACTGAGGCTCGCCCTGAACTTGCGATCCTCCTGCCTTAGCCTCTCCAGTTGCTGGGATTACAGGCAGGTGTATGTCAACTCTTCTCTTAAAAGCCTAGTAATTTTGATCTTCATTAGGTTGTGCTCCTATGGAGTGTGTGATTTTTTTTTCTCTAGTGACATACGACATTTTTACATAGTACCTCATAGGTGACACCATTTTAGAGAACATGGAAGTGGCTCATCCTCCTCCCTCCCCATTTGCTTCCCAAGCCTCCAACCCAAAGTGGGATCACTTGTGCCTCCCTTGCCACAGGTGTGGCAATGGAACTCTTTCCAGCTGTAACTTTAATGTCACACTTCTTTTATTTTTGGTACCAAGGACTGAACCCAGGGGTGCTTAACCACTGGGCCACATCCCCAGCCCTTTTTGCTTTATTTTGAGACCGGGTCCCCCTAATTTAATTCCTCATCAGGTGTTCAGGATCCCTCTGAAAGAAGCAGCTTGCCCCTCCCCTTTATCATGAATTAATTTACTTCCAAGTACTGAGGAGAATGATAGTTTATAAGTGCCCTGCTTCTGCTAGATAAATGACCAACCTGAACTTTTCTTGCTTTGGGAAGAAAAAAGTTTATTAAACACCCTCAGCAAAGTTCTGGTTCAAGTCAGGCATGGTGGGATACACCTGTAATCCCAGCAACTGGGGAGGCTGAAGCAGGAGGATCACAAATTTGAGGCCAGCCTCAGCAACTTAGTGAGACCCTGCCTCCACCCCGCAAAAAAGGGGCCTGGGGTGGAGTGGTAAAGACCCCCCTAGGTTTAATCCACAGTACTAAAAAGAAAAATAAAAAAGCTAATTTGAACACATGGATCAAATGGAGCCAGAATCTTTAGGAATGGTGATATGGTCTAAATGTGTTCCCAAAATTCATGTGTTGCACAGTAAGTCCCCAGTACAACAGGATTGGGAGGTGGGGCCTTTGGAATGGAACTAGATGTCCTCATAGAAAGGGCTCAACAGGGAGTCCATTCCCTTGTGACCCCCTCCATCTTCTGGGCACTGGATGGAAGCAGAGAACAGCCCTCCCCAGACCCCAAACCAGCCAGTGCCTTCAGCTTAGACTTCCAAGAACTGTGACAACTCTGCTCTTTGCAAATTACCCGATCTCAGGCATTCTGTTACAGCAGCACACACAGATCAAGAAAAATGGCTTGCCTGGTATCCCACAGGGTAAGGCGTCCTGGGCCATGGTGCCTCACCTGGCCTCCTCTTTTCTGGTGGGGCCCCCGGGGGGCTCTGCCTACCTCACTCAGTCCCTTCTCCCAGGTGCACCCTCATGCCACCTCTGCCCAGCACTGCTCCTACGTGCACGCCTTGCCCCAACTCCTTGCTCCTCGCTCATAAAGGCCTGCACTTCATTCTGCCTGCAGTAATGGAACGGGAAGTTCTTATATTTCACCTGTTATCCCAATAACAGAAAAGTTAAAAGCCAGGAGAGCAACACCACGGACTGGAGTCACACTTGAAACGCAGGGAGCCCTCAGCCTTTGGCCTGGAGGAGCAGCCAGGAGCCATGAGAACTGGCAAGGGCCAACACTCTCGGACACTGAAGACCGGGTACTTGGCTGACAGATTCAAGCCCTTGGACAACTGACCTAACCTGTCTGAGCCTCAGTGCACAGGTGATGATCTGCGTTGAGTGCAGTACCCACCTCCTGGGGGGAAGTGTCACATGGCTCTGCTCCTGAGCTGCCCAACCCATCTGTCCTCCGCCAGAATCTTGTGCTTACCTGTCCACTGGAGCAGGACTCCTCAAATTCAACCTGCAGGTGGGTCACCTGTGAGTGTGTTTAAACAGGGCCGGGCGTGTGCACTCTGCAGTGCTAGCCAGCTGTTCCCGGAGTCACAGCGCGCAGGACAAGCCCTAAATCAGGATCTGCCAACTATGTTAGCACTTACTTAGACATGCAACCTGAGGAAGGACAGCAGATATAAGGACAGGTGACCCAAAACAAACCCAAAAACTCCCCGCGAGGCCCAAACTGTGCACCACTTTGCTGTCTGTTTATTTCAAGTTCACAGAGAAGCTGGATCATGTGTGGAAAAACACCCAAGTTCATGTACTCGTAAGTGATAAATACACAGTATTTAACTTTGTACACCTGATAAAAGGGAAAATGCATAGTAGAAAGGATCGGGAATAAAACAGAAGCATCGGGCATTGAAAAGTCCAAAGTCCCAGGAAACTCGGCCCATGAAGCTGGAGAAAAGACAGGACCAATGACCGCGAGAGCTCCCCTAGCACCTTGGAAGCGAGTGGAGGTCCTGGTTCCACCGACAGCGGCACGAAGCTCCCTCTGGAAGATGGCCGAGAGCCGCGGCCCAGCCTGCGAATCCACCTGGGCAGGTGTTCTTGTTCCGGAAAGGCTTTGCAGACAGGAGCCCCACCCTGCCCTGGAAAGGCTGGGCCAGCAGAGAAACGGCCTCTGCAGCCCCAAGTACCAACCGGGGCTTGATGACAGTTCGGAGGGGCCGCTGGCAACCTCTGGAATGGACAGGGGAGGTAGAAATGGGCAGGGGGAAAACAAAGCAGGTGGAGAACTTGTGCTTTTCAAGGCCACAGTGCAGGCTGCTTACCCACACTGGTGCTGCGGAGGAGCTGGCAGCAGGGCTCACAGGCATCCCTCCCTGCCCACCTGGAAAAGCTGCCCGTGCCAGCTTCTCCCTCTTCCCCGCCACGCTGGCTTTGGAAAACTCCGTGTTTGTGCTCCAAGAGTGGTGGCCCTAGTTACAGTCACGTCTACCTATTTTCCAAGAGGAGGGGTTCCCTTCTACAGCTTTCTTTGGTGTTTATTAAAAAAAAAAAAAAAAAAAGTGATGGATGTGGACCTCCTCGCCCCCTGACCCAAATGGCTAGGTGCTGCCTGACCATGGCATTCCACGTAAGACATCCAGGACGGAAAGCTCCGTGGGAGAAATGGCACTGCCACGTGTGGTCATGTAAACACGAGGCGAGTTCTGCAGAGCTCCGCGTGCCGCCTTCTGTCCTCGGGCCACTTGGCCAGGCAGGGTCAGTGCACGCAGGCTGGGGCTGAGCCTAAGGACCAGCGACTTCAACCACTGCAAGGTGCTTATTGCAAACTCACCAGACCCCATCTCCTACTGAAAGGGGAGGAGCTACAGGGTCATTTCCCCCTGAATTTAAAGTGGAAGGACAAGGGCAGATACTAGGTCACAAAGACAAAGCAAGCAGGGAAGACGAGCCTCCCCAGGCCGGAGTCTGTGCTCCTCGGAACCAGCGTTCCCTGATTCTAACTGCTGATACGGCGGCAAGCAAAGTCTGGCTAAACTGTGATCAAGAGCTTAAGGAAATCTATGGAAGCCAACAGTGTCCACGCTCTGTGAATGGCTGGGAGGACACGGGCTTTGCTTCCGTTTCTGCTTGATGTCCTTGAGCCAGGGACGAAAACAGCAGCCTTTGGAGCCCTGACGCTGGATTTAGCCCCCGGCACCTGATCTCCCCAACCACCAGGAAGCAGAGCAAAGTCCTCCCAGCACAAAGACCTTCCTGTTTTCCACCCGCTTAAACTTCACGCTCACCGGGCGCGGCTCTGGACATTGGCACCCAAACCTCAGCCTAACTCCCAGTAGAGGTTGGAAGTAAAAAAGATGGAAGTTTTCTGGGAAGCTCTGGTGCCAATGCCTGGTTCCCTCGTATCCTGAAGAACGCTCTGCGTTTCAATAATGTGTGTCCAAGGTCACTGTGCGGATCGTACCACAGCTTTGAGGCTAAGGACGATCGCGTGTGTCCCGGCCCAGTGAGAGCGTTCCCACACAGCCCTCGGCGAAGTGTTCCACTGACCACAACAACCAGCAAGTACTTACAGTGAAACAGAACCTCAGCAGTCCCCAGAATGCACAGGTTTTAACAAGCTAAGCTGCGAATGGACAGGCGTTGGCTTTCATCAGCTCTAACTCCGATCACGTGGGGGAAGCGGCCTCGTGTCCTGGAAGCTCTGAATAACCTGAGCTTCTCTAGAGCTGAGCGTGCTGAATAACTGGAAATTTTTGTGTGTCAAATCATAAGCCATGTAATGTACATGTGGGAAGTGTAGGATTTCACCCTGAAGTTTTTGTGATTGAACTAAAATAGAGCCCGGCCAACCATCTCAGAAACCCGCTCTGGGCGGCAGATGTGAAGATGCGCCTTCAGTCCGCCAAGCAAACCTGCCACAGCTGCCCAAAGATTCGTCTGGGGTTGGCAAATCCCCCTTGGAAAGCAATTACACTTCAAGCCCTTTCGGTTTTCCTGACTTCGATTCTACCCATTAAAAAAATAAAAATAAAAATAAATTTAAGTCCTTCTTGCAAATCAGTTGCATTGAAGCTCTCTGCAGCTACTGAAGGCTAGCCCTGCTCACCCACAGTTCTGGAAGGTGCCAGGGCTCAGGGTCTGCAGGAGTCAGGCCTAACCTTCCCTCCCAAAGGCAGCAATGTGCTCCACAGCCCCAGCCCCGCTGGAGTCTCCTGCTCACTCCTCCACGCTGTTCAAAGCCCACACACATTCACTTGCTTCATCTGACATGGTTCTGAAGGATTTTTGGCATAAAAACGGTTTTAAAAAGCAATTGTCCCAAAATGCACATGGGTTTGGGTCTGCAATTTCTCATACCCGCTGGTCCGGCCAGCCAGCGGCCAAGGTGGATGTCACGGAGTCAAGTCCTTTTTTTTTTTTTTTTTTTTTGTCCCCTTTAAAACAGCAAAGGAAAAACAAGTAACCAGAGATGACGGTCAAGGCGCTACACAAGTGCTCGGTTTCCGTAGAACATGCTGCTATGGAAACGCGGGTGCAGCAGCCCCGTGCAGGGCGACAAGGCCAGGCATGCGAGGTCGAGCGGTCCAGGCAGCTACTCCGGCTCCATTGCCTCCTCGGGCCGCAGCGGAAGCATGTGTGCGGGGGGCCGGGGGCCGGGGCCCCCCAACTTTCCACCTTTCACAAAAGCACTTCCTCCTCCCCCATGGGGGCTGGCTCGGGGCCCTGGAGGTTGTCTTCGCTGCCTTGCTTCCTGCTCACCGAACAGAAAACCAGCATTAAGGCGCGGAGAAACGAGGTGGACCCCGACCAGGCTCCCAGCTTCGGGCACCTTCCACCCAGGTGTGTCATCTCACACCACAGGGCTGGATCACCTCCACCTGCTCTTTAGATTCCTGCCCCCTTTCTTCTGGATCACTTAAAATTTTCCAAGGAGACTGTATCCTCTGTAAATGGGGAAGCATCGTTTGCCCAAAACAGCAAGGAGCAATAAAACAGAGGCCCCCTGTCTATGTAGCACCTAAAATTACCGCACAAACCACAAGCAGGGGTGGGCTTGCTGGGGCATGCTCTGTGGGTCGGTCGGTCTCCCGCCTCCCCCTCCCTGTTAGCTCACGCAGGGCACGGACCGTCACACCACCTGTCTTCAGCTGCCCCATGGGTGAGCTCCTAGGGGGGCAGTGGTGGGCCTGCCCAGTTTGGCCTGGCAGAGTGGCCTTCCAGCAACAGCTGCCCTCGCCCCCCATGCTCAGGTGCCAGGGAAGCCCCTGGGAGGGAAGAGAAGACCCCTCCCTTCTCAGAAGGAGGAGGAAGAGTCCTTGTGTCCCTAAAGACTACCCCCACTGGAGCTGCTTGGTATAGCACCTGTGGGGTGTTTTCGGGGGTAGGAGGGGAATCTGAGGAGGGGCCACACCCCTTGCCACCCTCAAGCTGAGCATGCCACTCAAAGCTACTGTCCATCACTCCCAGCATAGAACTGTGTGCCCTTGTCTAGAAGGGACAGGGAAATCATGGGGTCTATGTGTCCCTAGGGAGGAACCCCTTCTTTCAGAAAACTACATTTGCTGATTTTTGTTTCTGACAAAGAACGGAGTAAAGGCTCCCAGGGAGCGAGAGCTGTGACTAGCTATCAGATCAGGCCCTTGATTCCTGCCCTTGAAGCTGCAGACAGCAGGCAGGCCCTGGGTCCAGGGCCCTAATGGCTGAATAAGCTCTATGAGCCCCAGGAGCCAGCATCCCACCCACAGGCTGCCAGCAGGTAACTCCCAGGTATCTCTGGGGCTACAGGTGAGGAAATGGAGGAGCAGGAAAGCCCTTTGGGCTAATCTCATCTGCTGGAATCTTGCAATTTTGATCTCACTGAAAACAAAAAAGAGGGCCAGGTGTGGTGGCGCAAGCCTATAATCCCCGTGGCTCAGGAGACTGAGGCAGGAGGATCACAAGTTCAAGGCCAGCCTTGACAACTTAGTGAGACCCTGTCTCAAAATAAAAAATTTAAAAGGGCAGGGGCTCAATGGTGAAGCACTCCTGGGTTCATTTCCCAGTGCCACAAAAATAAAAATAAAATAAAAAACAAACAGACTTACTCAGAGAGGGGAGGCAGACTTACTTTTGGCAGACACTAAGAGGGAGGCTAATAAGAGAAGGGCCAAGGAAAGGCCTGCCCATTAGGCTTCCTATCATCCTGGGAGGCTCAAAACCAAGGCCTGCCTGGTCACCTGGTTTCTGAGATATCTGGCAGTAAGACTGGAACTGGGACTGGAGCAGCCTCCTGGGGCTGCTGAAGACCAGACCTGGTTGCTAATGCTAATGCATTTCCCTGCTCCACGCTGGAGAGCAAGGTTTGTCTCAAGAGCACACTCCCAAAGGAGAGCTCCTCCTAGATTACCATGCAAGCACCTGGCTCCTGTGGGTTTCCCAGGAAATGGGTGGCCAACCCATTTCCTCTCATAAATCAGTTCCCAACAAACAGAGACGGTTTCGCCTTGTACACAACTGTACAACTGTTCCCAGCAGCATTATTAATTTGTAACAACTAAAAAGATGAACGAGTAAACAATGTGTTCCATCCATACAGTGGAATATTATTACATCATAAAAGGTAATGAAGCAGGGCTAGAGTGATGGCTCAGCAGTTATGGCACTTGCCCAGCATGCGCGAGAATGCAAGTTCGAACCCCAGCACCACGTACACAACAAAGTGTCAGAGCAATAAAGCCATATGAAGAACCGAATAAAATTGATTCTCTCTCCTCTCTCTCTGTCCCTCTCTCTTTAAAAAAAAAAAAAAAAAGCAATGAAGCACAGATCCATGCTTCATAGAAGAACCTCAGAACATGATGCTAAGGGAAAGAAACCAACACAGCAGGCATGGTGGAACAGGCCTCTCACCCCAGCTGCTCCGGAGGCTGAGGCAGGAGGATTCCAAGTGTGAGGCCAGGTGGGGCAGCTTAGCAAGACCCTGTCTCAAAATAAAACGTAGAAGGCAGGGAGTGCAGCTCAGTGACAGGTGCTTGCCCAAGCCGGGCAACCCCAGTACAAAAAGAAAGAAAAGTCAGACACACACACGAAACATGTATAGGAAATTTCCAGAATGCGCAAATACACAGAATAATGGTTGCTGGGGAAGGAGGGATGGGTGGGGGGATGGCTCAACACACGAAAGCCATGGGATTGCTGCTTTGCATGGATGAACTGTGTGCTGCGTGAACTGTACTTCAATGAAGATTTGTTTTTCTGTTTGCGGTGCTAGGGACTGAACCCAGGGTCCTGCACATGCTGGACAAGTGTTCTCCCACTGAGCTTCACCCCCAGCCCTCAATAAAGCTATTTTTAACAATGTAAGTGGCTGCCTGGAGCCTGAGCGTGAGTCAGGGGGCCACATCCACCCCGTGGGAAGGACACTGGGGTCTCCACCTGCTGCCACAGGAGCAGGACTGCCACCCAGGTCCTTCCAGTCTTCTAGGAACAAAAATTCTCATCTGTCCCGGGAGGTGCTGGAGCTGGCCTGGATGTGTGCTTGGAGGAAGGAAAAGGTTGGGCTCCTACTCAGGTCACAAGACTCTTAGGCCACTTTGCGACAGGCAGAGAGGACTTATTTTCTAGATCTTAACCCAACAGAGCAGCCTGGAGCGCAGCAGGCCTGATGGCTGTTCTGCCCGCTGCACGCAGTAGGGCAGCCCTGGACCTCTGACAGAGCTTCAAGACCGTGGACGTGCACTGCGTACGCAGGTTCTGGGTCTGAAGACCCCGCGAGCTCTCAGGCATTCCGGGTGGAGCGCCATGCACCTGCAGCCCCAGCCCACATGCAGCACCAGCCATGGGGCCCAAGCCCCTCAATGCCCGCAGTGAGGCTGGGCACAGCAGCCGGGCTGGACACCCGCCTGGTGGAGATGCTGGCCCTGCACATGTCCACCACCCCCAGGCCCCGGCAGAGGCTACGCACAGGCAGGCAGGCAGGCGTTACCTGGGGCTCAGACAGGGGCTCCCACGCCCTGGTTGTTTTTTTGCTGGAATTGCCAGACGGAGGGAAAAGGGAAGTGAGAAGCGACCACGGGATGCCCGCCCCACCCGAGACAGTGGACCCCAAGGCCTCGTCCGCAGCCAGTGGTGGACACCTCTCTGCATTAACACCAAGAGTCCCAGAGCAAGACCACACCGCTCCACCATCACACAGCCTGAAAGCCCTCCCGCAGGCTCCCACGCTTAGGGGCCACACCCACGAAGAGGGAGAGCGAGGCCCCCACTTCCCCAGGGTGCAGGGCGGGTTTCCCAGGCTTGCCCCAGGCCTGGCCTCCAGCCCCACCCTGAGAGGACAGCAGGGGGAGACTCACACGAGCAGGTTTCCTGGAGCAGACGGCGAGCGCTCCTCCCGCCGGCTGCCCTCAAACGGGTTCCCAAAGGAGCGCTTCCGAATCATGGTCTTCACCAGGATCTGAGGATGGAGAGGGGGAGGCAGGTGACTGCTCAGCCCCGGGGCAGATTTCAGGCAATAACCTTCCTCCCCTTCTCCTGGCCGGGCAGCTCTGGTTCACCACTGCTGGCAAGCCTGTGTGGGAAAGTGGGCAGGGCCCAGCATACTCCAGCCAGGCCCCTCCCCACGGGTCCACTCCCTCCTTCCTGGAGGCCAAGTCCATCATCTAATCTCAGTCTACCTGACCCCCAGGAGCGCACGCTCCAGGCAGCTGGCCTGCCTGTCCCTTGGGCACACCTGGCGCCATCTCAGTCATTGCTAGGTGGGTCTTCCCCGCTCTTCAACCTTCTCATCTTCAAGGTCAGGTGTTCTTTTCAGTGAAAGCCATCTGCGCCCACCCCAGTGAGAAAGAAACCATTGTTTTCCCAGAAAAATTCTGGGGGTGGGAAGTGGGGTAGGATGATTTTTAAAAACTGAGATATAATTCACCTACCATGAGTTCACCGTTTTAAAGCACAGCTGTTCCTTAGTATTCAGGATAATCAGCTCCAGAACCACCCCACCAGCTACCCCAATTCGTGGGTGCTCAAGTCCCTTACGTAAAACAGCTCAGCATTTGCATATCATCTTAGATAATCTCCGATGACTTCCACTTAATACGGTGTGTGTGCTACGTAAACAGTTACTATACTGTCGCTTGTGGAACACCAACAAGGAACAAAGTCCGTACATGTTCAATTCAGAAGCAATCTTTTTCTGAGTATTTCAGATGTGCTTTTGAATCCACAGATGCGGAGCTTACAGACATGGAGGGGAGACAATTCAGTGGTTTTTAGTATATTCACATCACCATTATCTAATTTTAGAAATATCTGGATTACCCCCAAAAGAAACCCCACACCATGTTGGGGGTGTAGCTCAGAGGAAGCTTGCCCAGCATGCGTGGTGAGAGGAAAAAGATGGGAATGTAGGTAGGCTATCCAGATGGCAGGCCAAACCCATTAGCAATCACTCCCTCCTGCCCTTTCCTCAGTCTCCAGCAGCCACTCCTCGTGCCTGTGCAGATTTACCTATAAATGAAGTCATACAACACATGCGTGTGACTTCTTTCACTTGCACATTTCAAAGCTCATCCATGTTGCAGCATAGATCAGAGCTTCGTTCCTTTTCAGGGCCCAGTAATATTCCGTGTTGTGTTTGAAGTGCATTTTGCTTTTCCAGTTGTCTGTCGAACATCTAGATTGTTTCTACTTCCTGGCATGTGTGAATGGCGTCCCTATGGACTTTCAGGTTTATATTTTTGTGTGAATGTGTTTTCTACACATTTTCATTTCTCTTGGTTATACACTAGGAGTGGAACTTCTGGATCCTATTTGAGGAACTACCAGAGTATTTTCTACAAAGGCTGAGCCATCTTCACCCCCTCAGCCATGACAGCAGTCGCAACTGCTCAGAAGGCTGCATTTCAGTTGAAGATGGGAAACACCCCGGGACATGCAGCCCAGCCAGTTCACAGGCGGGTATGGTGCGAGGGCACAGGCACTAGAGGTCCTAGAAGGTTCCCCTAAGCCCATGGGCAGCTGAGGCCTGGCCTTGCCCCTGTCCTTGTCCACTCCAGCTAGTGGGTGGAAGCCTGGCGGGGAAGCCCGCCTGCCTCAGAGGCTGCTTAGACAAAAGGTCCCTCCTGTCCCTGGGCCGCTGCTCAGCTTCTCGCCTCTGCTTCCCATCAGCCTCCCTCCCTCCCCGAATCTGCCCCCCATCCTTCCTGAAGCCCAGTCCTCACCGCCGACTTAGAACCCCTGACCCCAGGAAGCCGGAAGGCAGCCCGCTGCCAGCTAAGGAGCCCTGGAAAGTTCTTGAGCAAGGGAGCCAATCAGTCACCCTTGAGGACGCCTCGGCCCGCTCTATTCTGTGAAGGAACTATCGAAGGAAGTGGGGGGACTGAGAAGCCGTCCTTCAACCAGAGCGTGGTGCCTCTTTAAGCAGATTCACGGATGGACTAAGCTTCTGATTTTTTTTAAACAAAGGTTTACTGCTTTAAAAAAAAATCTTTTAAAACCACTGATCTATCACCCAAACACCCAAAGTTCCATCAACTGAAGAGCAGGCTAACAAAGTGTGGTCTACCTACACAGTGGAGCACTATTCTGCCATGAAAAGGAAGAAAGCACTGCCACCTGTGACAGCATGGGTGAGCCTTGGAAACACGACACAGAAGTGAAAGCGGCCGCGCGGTGAGCGAGTCCACAATACGGAATGTCCAGACGCGGGTCCAGACAGAGTGCATCGCGGCCGCTGGGGACAAGGGAGTGCAGGGCCGGGGAGCTCACGAGTGAGAGCTTTCTCTTGTGGTGCTGAAGGGCTTCAGAACCATCGAGGTGACAGACAACACCATAAATGTCCTAAATGCCACTGAATTGTTCACTGTTACGGGTGTTCTACCTCAATAAAGGGGAAACAAGGAAGACCCTTTGAGAATGAGGCCATGTGCCCAGCCAGGCTTCTACTGTGGCAGCCCAGCGTTCCAGTGCTTGGAAAAACACATGCGCGGAGCTGGAGCTTAGCTCAGCTTGCCTGGCATGTGCAAGGACCCGAGCTCGAACCCCAGCACCATGTACACAGCTGAGTGTTGGAGAAACAAAGGCCACATGAAAAATAAATAAAAATGGACTCACTCTCTCTCCCTCTCTTAAACACACACACGCACACATGCACGCACGCACGCACGCACGCACATACCATGAAATTCCTGACTCAGGACCACTCACTGTCCAGGACCTGCACACCACCTCCCCCACCCCAGCAGGGGTTCAGGCTCTGCGGGAACTTCCCGCCCTGGGGGTCAAGGCTTCAATCTCTGTTGCACCCTCTCTCCACCTGCCTTGCCCTGCTTCTGCAGCCCTGGCTTTCCGGAAGCTTCTTGCTGGCCTAGCTCCCTTCCAACAGGGACACCGCCTGCCCCTCCACTCTCGGTGCGTTTCCACTGCCTCCGGGAAACGACCTCCGACCCATCACCTGGGCCAAGTGTCGCTGCACCAGGAGCACTCTGGGGGCCCCTCTGTCACACTCTACATGTATGTTAGAGGTCTGACCAGCATCAGTCTCTCCAGGATGGCAGGGGTCACGTCATTTATCATCATTGTGCCCTGCCTAAGAAACCACTGGGTCAGGAAGTGGTTCCTGAATGACAAAGGCCCACTCCAGGCTCAGGGGTTTTCTCCCAAGAATCTGCAGCGGGGAGGGGACAGAGTCAGGGCCACAGCCTGGAACAGGACCACCCACAGGAGGCCAGAGGCTAACACCAGCTGCCTCTCCCACCGTGGGCACAGGCCAGGGTTGGTGGTTTGAAGGTGGACAAGGAAGTGGGTGAGGGTGAGTCTGTAACAGTGAAGGTCATGCAGAGGCCCCGTGGGGGAGGCAGAGACAGATGAGTGGCTGGCCTGGGACTCAGGATTTGGAAGGACAGAGGCAGCGTGTGGGGAAGCAGAAGGGAGCAGGGCAAAGCTGGAAGGGAAAGAGCCAGCACTCAGCTGCGGTCTCCAGGTCCCTCCTAGAGCCAGGGGCTGCAGCCTGCTGAGCTGGTGCTGGCCAAGCGCAACCAGGTTTTCAAGGTGGCCATGGTGGGCAGCCAGCTGGGCTCTGCCCCTAGGACAGCTGCCTGGACCCCAGACCCCTAGGCTCCCTCCTGGACCCAGATGCCCTGCTGGGTAGGGACTTGGTGACTGGGCAGTTCTCGCAGTCTCCAAGGTTAGGGCTGAAGACTTCACATTCTACTTCCTTCTTCCTGTGTCAGGACCCAAAGTCAAGGCCACAAAAGGGGCTCTGCGGCCAAGAAAAACCCCACCCTCAGGAGTTGGGAAGAACCTTCTGAGGTATGCAAAGTGGGAGCTCTGGAAAGGAGGCAGAGTCGATGGGCTGGTCAGTCTGCTCTGGAAACTGAGGAGCCAGCCAATGGGAACCTGGGAACTGCATCTTAAGTGACCTGGGGACCAGTCCCCTCCCTGGCTCCTGCCTGATCCTGCGCCTCCCCCCTCCCCCATTCCTCATCCCTGCCATGCTCTGAAAGCAAGAACTCAGAAGGGCCAATGTGACCTCACAGAGGGGCTGCGCCCTCTATGGAAGCATGGGAACCACAGGGGCCGCCTGGCCTAATATATGACCAAGGCCTGGGGTCGGTGGCTGTGGGCTTGGGGCAGCTCCCAGCTGCTTCCTGACTCTCAGGTCCCACATCTGCTCCCAGGCATCTGCTTGGGTCCTGACCCTGTCCTCGCGGCCCAGCACGCCTTGGGCCTTCTGGGGCCCTGCTCTGGGTTGGTGGTTCCTCCGCCTTACCACGGTTGCCAGGCTGGGAATGTGTTTGACAGAATTCTCCACCTCCTCTTCGGTCACCTCAACCAGCGTGCAGTTCTCGTCCTCCGACGGCAATGGCTCGGCCCCGTGCCTCGTGACCCAGGGGTGCAGCTTCAACGAATGACAGGAGGGGTGAGGCTCCTGTGTGGCTGCCTCCCAAGTCCTGCTAGCTAGTGGAGCCAAGAAGGGCATGCAGGAGGGACAGGCCAGGGCCCAGGGCCAAGCATGCAGAAAAAGATGAGCTAGGCGGTGGGTGGCGGGGTGGGACAGAAGGCGAGGTGGAAAAGCTAAAACAGAGGAGAATTGTGCGAACCCAATTCTCCATCTGGTCCCCGATCTTGGAAGAAGTGACCTGAGTGAAGCCACTAGCGCCCATCACCCCTCAGCAACCCTAGGTGGCAGGCTCCACTCAGAGCAGACCCCATTCACTGCATCTCACAGAAAGGAAAACAGTGGCCTGGGGAGGTAGTGAGAGCAGTAGAAGGACATGATCAGGAGGACCCGGGCCAGAGTGGGTGCCCACCCCACAACTGGGTCCCAGTCCTTACGTGTAACCTTTTGAGCTGCCTCCTCTTTTTTTTAAGGCACCAGGGATTGGAGCCAGGGATGTTTAACCACTGAACAGCACTGCCAGATTTTTTTTTTTTTTTTGAGACAGGGCCTCGCTAAGTTGCTGAGACTGGCTTTGAATTTGCAGTCCTCCTGCCTCAGCCTCCCGAGCTGAGATTACAGGGGTGTGACCTTGCACCTGCCTCCTCTTAAGCTGCCTCCTCTTAAGACACCTTTCAGTGCTAGTTACCCAGGTGTCCAGAGACATCAAAGCACATGTCAGGATTTCTCAAGGGCCAGATACGTGCACAGCACTGGCAGGAGGGGGACGGCTGGACGGGGTCTCCTCAAGTGTTTCCGGCAGCAGGGTAGAATTTGGTAGGCTGGGGAGGTCATAGTGCTCACAGACTTCCTCCTGCTCTCACTGCAACTCCTTAAAAGGGGCAGGCCCACTTCTCTGACAGTCAAGGTCAAGGAAAGGACCCGGAGTTTTAGCAGCCAGAGTATGGAACACCAAAAGGCTCCAGCGGCAGAGGGTAGATGCCCCATCAGCCCAGGCCAGTCGGAGCAAGAGCAGGCTACCTGCTTGACTGGCCACAGAACCCACTTCCACAATCACAGAACTAGCGAACACAAGCCCCAAATCCTCCTCCGCACCCCCGCCAGGCCCCAGCAGCCCAGAGGCCCCAGAGCTGGGACGGTAGCAGTGTGGAGGAGGAGGATGCCTTGTGGACAAAGAGGTGTAGGGCTCGGCCGAGGCAGGGTGGAGCCAAACAATTCCAAGCACAGGACACAGGCTGGACCTCAGGTGGCAGCCTCTGGGGCCAGCAGCGGTGCCCAGCTACCTTGATTTCAGGCACCACGATCCTCGACTCCGGGTTCTTGTCCAACATACGGGTGATCAGGTCCTTCAAGTCCTCTGCTATGTCAGGCCTGGGGGAGGGAGACACGTCACAGGTGGGAGACAGAACATTCGGGACTGCCAAGGACTCAAAGGCGGTGAGGACGGACAGACAGGCAGTACTCACTGGTCTGGGAACTCCAGCGCCTGACTCTTGATCTTACTGTGTAAACACATGATCCGCTCATCCATGAAGGGACACTGCAAAAAGAGGCCAGGGACAGAGTGCTGGTCACCAGCTGCCACCCGTCCTTCAGAGGCCACCTGTGATGCACCACTCCCCATGAGCTAAAGCAGAGAAGTCAATAGCCCTGGCCCAGTCTGGGGAGGAGAGTTCCCATCCCCCCAAGTTCTAGAAGGACCAGGAATGTCTGAGGAGGACAAAAGCAAACACGCTGCTACTTCCACAGAACCACCACAGAGGCAGTGAAACAGGGACCTCCAGGGCTTAACCTGGCCCAGGCTCCGTGAGAGGCCTTTTGTGACCAACACTTAATCCACTGTCCCCTCCACCTGGCCCAGATCTTCCCAGTGACACTCGCATGGCTTGCTCTGTCCCCTCACACAGGTGTCTGACAAAACTCACCTTCCCCGAGCCCCACCTAAAGCCAACCAGCCCCCATCCCTGCCAACCACGTCCTCCTCTACTGGAACCTCGGCTCCTGGAGGGCAGGGGCTTGTGTCTCTAGGAATACTGCTGACACAAAGCAAGGGTTCCACTCATGAATGCTGGAATCATCTCTGTCCCTCCTCTCTGAAGAGCATAAACACGGGGCTCTGTTTATCCCCATTTTACTGAGAAAAACATTAGTTCAGAGAGGCCACATGCCCTGGGAGCACAGAGTGGGCTTTTCACCTCTACGGGGCTTGGCACCATCTCCCCGGTGACAAATTGGCTCTCAGCAGGAGCTGGGGAAAAAGAACTGACAGTGTGTAGTGAGAAGCTGGGAAGAGGTGGCATAAAGTCACCTGCTCCGCTTCTGTCCAAGGAAAATGGCCTTATTAAAAGCAGCAGTGTGAGAAAGGAGTGTGGGTCACACAGTGTCCCCTGGGTTCGAACACCTTAGGAACAGAACAACTTAGAGCTGTATGTTTCTTTGTATGTCCAAAGAAAAACAAAAGAACACGGATAAACACAGAGCTCTGGCTAACGACTGCACGCTAAAGCACTTAGAAGGAAGAGATGTTGGCAAATTTGCAATGTACTAGAAAATAAGACGGTGGAGGGATGGGGAGCCTGGTGGCAAAGCAGGTATAGTGAGGCCCTGGTGCGGGAATCCAGGCAGCAGGCCGGTCCTGGGTGTTTACTCTACAATTCTTTCAACTTTGTGGTATGACTGAAATTTTTTGAAATGAATGTTGGGGGGGGGGCGAGCATAGCTACAAACACCCTTCTGTCTGCACAGAACCAGATTCTAAAGCTTCCCTCAATAGGAGCCTGAGCTCAGGAAAGGGAAAAACTCAGGCTTTTATTGCTCGCATAATCAAGTTGAACTTCACAGTTAAAAAGAGAAGCCCCTGAACGTCAATCATATCGAAACGACAACAAAAGAGCCAACAAGAAGATAAATCAGCGCTCCCTAAATCATTAACAGCAAATGGGTTTTACTTCCCATCCCAGTTCTGTCCCTGATCCTAGGATCTCCAAGCAGGAACAAATGCAGCTGTTGATGAGTGATGTCTGCCTCGGGCCCTGGAGTGGGAAGAGGTGGCCTCATTGCTGGACTTGCCCTAAACTTACCAACTATCTCCAAACTCCAGTCTCTGCCTGTCTTCCAATTTTATCAGACCAGTTTTCACAGATTGAGGTTCATATACAGATATGTACACGGAGGTGGCCATTCTTTTTCATATTCACTTTTAGCCATGGAAATACAATAATTATCAAACGAGTAAGTACTGTCTCCCCGCAAGGGAGTGACCATCCCTCCAGAGGCCCACCCAGCAGCCCTCAGGAGACAGGGCATCCCACCCTCTTACCTGGCCAAAGACAAAGCAGTACAGCGTCACACCCATGGCCCAAACATCCAAGGCCTGCGAGAAAGAGAGTTTAACCTTGGATTTCCAACCCTACGCTGGAGCTCTCACACAATAAAATCAGAAAGGAAAAACTAAATAATAACAATAAATATTAAAAATAATTAAAGAGAGAGTGAGTTTGGGGCAAGGAAGGGCATCTATTGCTTCTGCCTGTCCAGCTTCCCTCGCAGAAGCACCTCTTAGTCCTTGCAGCTAACTAAGGGAGCCTGATCCTGTCCCCTCTTCTCTTTAGAGAGCACAAGGACCCAGGCACCGCCAATGAGAGAAACACTTCTCCAGTCAGTGATTGGGCCAAAGATGGGCACGTGACCCATGCTTGGCCAATCACAACAGTTCCCAGAGTCCTGTGCTATTCAGAGGCCAATGAGGGCACCACGCTTCCAGTCAGAGTGATTGGGCCAAAAATGGGCATGTGACCCATGCTTGGCCAATCACAACCAGTCCCAGAGTCCTATGCTATTTAGAGGCCAATAAGAGGACCACTTCTCCAGTCAGAGTGTTTGGGCCAAAGGTGGGCACGTGACCCACGCTTGGCCAATCACAACCAGTCCCAGAGTTCTTGCTGTGCTATTCACAACGTGGAATGCTCTCGCTACTGAGGTTCACACACTGACAAACTAGCCTGGAGCTGGGCTGCCTGATCCATCTGCAGAGGAAACCAGTTCGGGAAAACAGCCAGGAGATGGAGAAAGAGGGGTTCCTGTTTGCATAGCCTTATCTGGCAGAGTCCAAAGCCGCCTGCATGTGCTCCTCAGCTATACTACCCCAATGAATTTGCTACTTAGGCCTGTTTTGAGTTGGATTTTTACCACTTAAAACCAAAAGGACCCTAACTGGGAGGGGGGGGAGCTTGGCAGTTCAGACAGGGCCAAGCCTACCTTCCCAGAGAAGATCTTGCGGGTCTCAGAGAGCGACTCCGGGGCCATGAAGGCAGGAGTGCCCACCGTGTTAGAGAGGAGGGCATCGCTGCCCTTGAACTCATTGCTCACTCCGAAGTCAGCGATCTTGATGTGCCCATCTTCTCCTACCAGGAGGTTGGAAGGTTTGATGTCCCGGTGGATGATCTTCTGGTAGTGCACTGGGCAGGGTGGCACCAATGGAACAGAGCAAGCAAGAAAACCCTATGAGGATGTGCATGTGGCCACATGGTCCAGAGATGCAAGCCAGCATCCCCCTGTGCCTCCTCTGCCATGACCCCAGGTCTCTCCCAACCTTCTCCCTCCCAAACCTGGTGGGCACCTCCATACTCTGAAAGATAAGGGCAGAGGAAGTGTCTTCAAAGGACACTCATTCTCAAAAGGACTCCATTCTCTTTTTTCCCCATACAAGAGATTGAATCCAGGGGTGTTTACCCACTGAGCTACATCCCCAGCCCTTTTTATTTTTATTTGTTTGTTTGTTTGTTTATTTATTTTTGAGACAGGGCCTAAGTTGCTGAGGCTGGCTTTGAACCTGCCATCCTCCTGCCTCAGCCTCCCAAGTTGCTGGGATCACAGGTGTGTACCACCATGCCTGGCAAAAGGACTCATTCTCAAAACAGTAACTATAGCAATTTGTAACAGCTTGTTAGAATGTGAGTCACAGGTGACAGCACACATAGTTTTTGTTGAGTCTGTCTCCCTGCTAGAAGCCTCAAGACTCATGACATCCATAGCTTCATTTACCAACGGCCAATTCCCACCGGGTTCACCAGACCAACAGTGATCAGAGCGGGCTGATGTGAAGTGTGAACCACAGAGCAGAATTAGGGACTTGCCTCGCAGTTCCTGTGTGGGTGTCAGCCGATGGCAGTGGACAGTGCTACGGTCTGGAAGCCCCAAGAGCAGTTTCTGGGGTGGTGATGATGGCGATGATGGTATCAGTAACAAGAACCGTGGGGCCCTGTGTTGAGCACCCAGTCCTGGGTTTGGCTCTGTGTTAAGTGGTTCCCTCTTATCCCAATTAAACCTCACAGCACCTTATATGACAAGCAGGGATGAGTGAAAATGCTCAACCAGGAGCAGAAAGAACCCTGCCAATCAGGACGACCGAGGTAAGACCTCAGTCCTGGTGAGAAATACTCCATTTCCATTTTGCAGATGAGGAGACTAAGGTTCCAGGAGGTTATGGGGTCCTTGGGAGAAATAAGAGATGATGCAAGTGGAGCCCCTAACAGTGCCAGTTTCACATGGAACATGCTGGAGAAACGCTCATGCGCACTGTTGCTCCTCCTTTCTTTTCTGCGGCAGGAAGAGGCTGTTTGCCCCCAGATGGCTCTCTGAAGCTGTCCCTGCCTCTGCATCTCGCACAGTTGTTTCCTGCCCACCTACTTTCACTCCAGGAGGGAAACGAGGCGCTCCCCACTTCCCACCCACCAGCTGGCAGTGCCGAGAACCCCCCGAGTGAGGGTCCAGTCCTACTTACGGTACTCGATGCCTTTGATCAGGTCTTGGAAGTAGAAACGAGCCTGGTCTTCGGACAGGGGTTTGAGGGTGGGCACGTCCATCACGGGCCTGAAATGTCAACATGTGTGACATAACAGCCCAACCTGCTGGTCCTTGCCCTCTCTCCCCAGTGGAGCCCGGCACCACCTCCCTCAGCTGCAGGTCACGAAGCTTTGGGTATCATGCCTGGGAGCGGGGACACTCACCCTTGGTTGACCAGTTCAAACACTGTAAGGAAGAGAAAGGGGTCAACGTTAGATCAGGAACCTGGAAATGCACCTCTCACCCCTCTCCCGACCACCTCCAGAATCCCCGAGAAACACAGGAACTAACACTGGGGGCCGGAGAGAACCCAAGCCCTTCGACGACCAGACGTTTCTGTCATCCAGGATCCCAGCCTGGCTCTACTTCTAGTGCTCAAAATGGCCAAGAATCCATTGCAAGGCAAGGGAGGAGGCAGGTGGGGCTCCTGGGCTCCCTTCTGCCCTCCACTTGTACCCTGGAGTTCAGGGACAGACACATCCAGGACTAAAAGCACTGAGTGTCCGAGTGAGGACACAGCTCCCACCCCGGGCTGTGCGAGACCCAGGCTTGCCGCCTGGGTTATTTATATGTTCCCTTGCAAGCTTCAAGAATTCCTGCCCCGGGCTGGAGCGGTGGCTCCGCAGTTATGGCGCTTGCCTGGCATTCACAAGTATACGGGTTCAAACCCCAGCACCACACACACAACGAAGTCTCGGAGCAACACAGGCCATGTGAAAAACTAAATAAAAATTGATTCTCTCTCTCTCTCTCTCTCACTGTCCTCTTAAAAAAATATATATATATTCCTGCCCCTCCGCCCTCCCACCGCAGCTGCGGCCTGGGGAAACGGGCCTACTTTCAGCAGACAAAGGCTCAGCTGCTCAGGGTGGAGTGGGCGGTGGGAATCTTTTTAACCTCTGGAAATCTGGATAGAATTTTCTTCTTCTTGATGATCAGACCTGTGGTTCAAGACCCTTCCTGATCCCTATTATCTGGCCGGTCTGTCCTCAGCACACCTGGCCAAGGCTGAAAGTAAAAAATAACTGTGGGAATTTTCCAAACTACTCGAATGCACGCCCTAAGCTAGCAGTCTCCTTTCCACCACTGGAAGAAGGGGAAAACTGCCCTTGCTGCTGCCTGCCTCAGAGGGCTTGGGAGACTCCTCGAAGCCTGGACATTCTCTCCACACCCATTCCACTCCTCTGCCTGCGCAAATCCCCCAGTGGTGCCCATCCGGCTCAGAGTCAAAGCCAGATTCTCTGGTGTTAAACACCCTCTGCCACCTGGTCCCCACCATCCTGCCCAAATGTCCCCTCGAAGAGATGCCCTGAGAAGCTGTTCTAGTTCCATTTCCCCAACCTGCCAAAGGTTTGTTTTATTTTTGTAGTGTTGTCACCTTCAAAGCCTACATATAGCCGGGCGTGGTGACGCATGCCTGTTATCCCAGCAACTCAGGAGGCTGAGGCAGGAGGATTACAAGTTCAAAGACAGCCTCAGCAACTTAGCGAGCTCCTATCTCAAATCAAAAAAATAAAAATAAAAAGGCCTGAGGATGTGGCTCAGTAGTTAAGTTCAATCCCTGGTACCAAAAATAAAAGTGTACACATAATACTTAGGAGACTGCCCCAAGGATGGAGAGGATTTTGTTGTTGTTTCCTGATTTTATTTTTGAATTGGTGCATTATAGTTTTACATAGCGAGGCGTGTTGCTACACTTCCATACATGCACATATTCTGTCTCCCCTCTTTATCCCCCACCCTAGTTTGATTGGTAATCTGTGTTTGATGAGTCTGTTGTCTATACTGTTCTTTCACCCTTTCCAATATCGTACTCCAGCTTCCACGTATGAGAGGAAACATTCGCCCTTGAGCTTCTGTGTTTGGCTTATTTCACTCAGCATGATTTTCTCCATTTCCAAGGGATGGGGACTTTTGAGTCTCTCCCTGAAAGAACTTAAGAGTCGGGCCTGACAACTTGCAATGTTTGTTGAATGAATAACCAACCTCCTCAGAAATAGCCGGAAGCCATTTGGGGTTGGGTCTGGGAAATCATGCTAGGGGTGACATTCTGAGCCCACCTGTCATACTTCCTCAAACTGCACTCACTCACCTACCACATTTACGATTCGGTCAAATGTACACACCATGTAAATAGTCATTCAATTAATGCTTTTCTTTTCTTTCTTTTTTTTAAGACAGAGGGACAGTGAGAGACAGGAAGAATCAATTGTACTTGGTTTCTCATATGGCCTTCGTTGCTCGGACACTTTGGTTGTGTATGTGGTGCTGGGGTTTGAACCCTGGTGCTTGCACGCGCCAGTCATGCGCTGTAACCGCTGGGCACCGCTCCAGCCTCTAATGCTTTTCTTTAAGTCAACTTAGTTTCTAAATTTCTTTAGCCCTGTCATAGTAATAACATTCATGGAACCACGAGTACTTTAGAACATGGTAGTTTTCCCTATACAATTTAAATTTTTTATTAAGGAGTTTAGTTATGGTACAATCATAAATGCATATAAAATAACAATACGATATGCATTTGTTCTTAAACCAGAATCACCCCCACTTCATCCACACCTCAGTCTCTTGATTCTTCTATATTTTGTCCCTATAAGCGATATATTTAGATTGAGAATTTCCCAGAATTAAATGATTATATATGTATTATCTGGATTCTGGGGGGGGGGATAAAGAGTATGCTACATTGTTGATTGTCTCCCTAGATACAATTTTTAATTAAATGCAAAAAAAAGTTTCTAGGGGCTGGAGCAGTGGCTCAGCAGTTACAGTGCTTGCCTGGCATGCACAAGGATGTGGGTTCAAACCCCAGCACCACATATACAACAAGTGTAGGAACAACAAAAGCCACATGAAAAACTAAATGAAATTCTCTCTCACTGTCCCTCTCTCTCTTTAAATAAATAAATATTTTCTATGCACCACCCAAAACTGTCTCATATATTTTTATTTGTTTGCTACTGGGGATTGAACCCAGGGATGCTCTACCACTGAGCTATATCCCCAATTCCTTTTTGTTTTTTATTTTGAGACAGGATCTCACTAGATTGCAGTATAGGCTTGAACTTGCAATTTTGAGAAATACTGAGGTTGCGTAAAGTCCACATTTGTATAGATCTTTCATAACTTTTATATGGGTCTCCTAATAACCAATTTACATATTGATTTTTGCAATGCTTTTTATTTTGCAATGCAAGCCCTCAAACCTGCGATCCTCATATCTCTGCCTCCCAAGTAGCTGGGATTACAGGAGTGCACCAGTGTACCCAGTGTCTAAATTGTTGCTAAAGGAAGTCTTTAAAAGTTATAAAATTCATGGGCTGGAGCAGTGGCTCTGCAGTGGGAGCGCTTGCCTGCCATGCGTGAGGACCCAGGTTCAAACCCAACTAAGAATCAAAGACCAGATGGAAAATAAAGAAAATTGATTCTCTCTCCCTTTAATTTTTATTGTTTTAAAGAGAGAGGGACAGTGAGAGAGAGAGAGAGAGAGAATCAATCTTTATTTAGTTTTTCCCGTGACTTTCATTGCTCAGACACTTGGTGTCCGGGACACTTCTGACTCTAGGCTGGGCCTGCCCCTGTCCATTCTCCTTTTCCCCTTGGTTCCCTCCAAGCTGTCATCCATGTGGGCTTAAAGTACACAGGCTGCTCTGAACGCCCTCCCTGGATGTGAGACCTGTCAGTCACACACTCCTGGGCCCCGAGTTCTGCCCTTATGCTGAGAGTGCAGAGCTGGCTTGGGTCCTTGTTCTTTCATTTCTGTGTCCGGTGCCCAGATCCTTTGGTGCCCTCTGACTAAGGCTCCAAACGCCTCTCCCTGGCCTCCTGGCCTCATCCTGATCCCTGACTCTCCTGCTCCACTGGGCCTCAGCCAGGCAGCCGCAGGGCCTTTCCTCTTCCCAAATGTACCCGGGCTGTGTCCTTGACATTCAGGTGCTGAGTGCTCATCTCTTGTCTGAGGCCGCCCGATTGAGATCACCCTCTCAATCTCCCTCAAAGCACCTGAACTCCCTGGTTCACTTATCTGTTGACGCTGTCTTCCCTGACTAGAATGTCAGCTTCCCTAAGAGCAGGGACCGCCTTGGTCTTACCTCCCAAGGAATCCTCTAGATTACTCGCTTCCCCTAGAATAACACTCAGCATATTGTAGGTGTTCAATAAAGATTTGCAAATGAACAGTAGGAGATCCACTCCCTTCTACCTCCTGCCTCCAACCAGGGGTGTGGCCCTCTGCAGGGCTCACCGCGGTGGGGGGCCCAGCGGAGCAGGAAAGGAGGAGCTGTCTTTGTAGGATGTGCCTGGGCCACCGCTGCCTTCAAAGGACATCTGTGGCTGCCTCTTGAGAGTAGCAGAAGGAAAGGGCTCTCTTACCCATGTACAGATGGTCCTCATTGGGGTCATCCAGGACCTGTTGGCACAGCCACCAGCAACAGGCCAGGATGCGAAAGAGGAGAGAGGACAGAGAACAGATATGAGCAGGGGGGAAGCATGGGAGGCCACATTTCCCACCCTTCTTCCTAATCAAGACGAAAGGGTGGGAGGAATGCCCAGAGCACGAGATCCAAGCAGCTACCCAGAAAGTAAGCACCGCCCAGCCCAATCCTCAAGGGTCTGCAACACCCAGAAAGGAGGTCACAGCAGGGATAAATCCTCCTCTGTAAACTGGCACACGTGGGCGGGAACCCAGCCCAGCTCCTAGGAGACAGGACTGGTCTGCAGGATGAAATTCAAATCCCCTCTGGGCTCAAGTGGCACCCCCACGAGGTGGCCCTCTTCCTCCCCACCCCGAGCAGGAAATGGCACCACCTCGCTATGTCAGTGGTGTCCAGTGAAGGGATGAACACACAGTAGGTGCTCAGGAAACACCAGTGAATCAACACGCAGACAGTGGGCAGAGACCAGATAGCAGCAGGGAGGAGGGAGACCCTGCCAGGACTCAGGGCCTCTTGTAACCAAGTGCGCCAACTTCCCTAAGAGGGCCAAGCCCTGCATCAGGGAGTCAAGACCAGCGAGCGGGGCCTGACAGAGGGAGGTGGCCTAAGCTGCCAAGGCCCACCTCCTGCCCTTCCCACGTTCTCCAGTCACTGGAGCTGCACAGAACAGGACGGAGAAGCTGCCCATCCAGAGCCTGCGCCCTGACCAGGGCACTTCAGCCCAGGGCCTTGCCGCCCAGAGTTTTGAGTCTGTGGGCCCCGGCAAGGGATGACAGTGGCCTCCCACCTGCCAGAGGCAGGGATGTGTTCCCCAAGCAGAGGCCTTGCCCCTTCCCTCTCCCGCCAGGGAACAGCCAGGGCCATTCGAATGTCGCCCCCCTCTGAGCCGGCTGCTGCCACTCCACAACCCCCTGGCACGTTGACCATGCAGACAGCACCTCATCAGGCACTCTTCACAAGTCACCTCCACCAGAGGTGCTCCAAGGGACGGGGCCCTCCAGGGGTCCCCAGGACATTCCAGGGAGTGTACTGGGTGAAAGCTGTGCCCACTGTAGAATGGAGGCAGCGGGGTCTTTTCTCACTCCTCCACACAGGGGGTCGCCAGAGGCCACAAGTACTGCCACAGAAGAACATGAGAGTCCAGGTGGCTTCTGCGATGCCAGACATTCTTTTAAAAATTTGAAAATATATAAAACTATGCCCTTTTTTGTTTCAGAAAATAACTATTTTTCATAAAAATATACTACTTATGTTCACATGTAACAGGATTATTGGAGCTTTGTTGTTGTTATTCGTAGTACTGGGAATTGAGCCCAGGGATGCTTTACCACTGAGCTACACCCCCAGTTCTTTTTATATTTTTTGTTTTTTGTTTTGAGACAGGGTCTCACTAAGGTTGCTGAGGCAGGCCTCGACCTTGTGATCCTCCTGCCTCAGCCTCCCCAGTCACTGGGATTACAGGCGTGCACCAGAGCATGCTGTATCATTATTGCCATTTTTAAAATGAATTAGTAAATAACCTTTAAATTTCTCAGCTTATATTCTTATGCAGTAAACATGAATAAACAAATACAACCCACATAAGCCACCATGCTTTGGGGTTTTCAACTGGCTGAAGGCCAAATTCTGCCCATATCTGTTTTCATAACTAAGGTTTTATTGGAATTTATTGGTGCTTTTGAACAACCACCCATATGTGTGGCAGAAAGAGAGTCAGCTTCAGAGACAGTAGGGAGTAAAGGGCAAGGCTTGGTAACCCTCAGCTTCAGTTTCTCCATCTGTAAAATGGAAATCAACATTGGCCCTAAGGAGGGGTGAAAGTAACAGAAATAGCAACAGTGAGGGAGCCTGAAGCAGGACTGCTCCGCTCCGCGCTATGCTGGTTGGTGTGACCTGGCTGTCCCTGGAAACCAGTGATGAGCATCTGGGTTTAACAAAGCGAGGCTGGACCTCGGTGCTCCCACCTCCCTCCTGAAAGCACCCTCGCTCACCTCCACCAGCTTCACCACGTTGGGATGGTCCAGCTTCTTCAGGATGGCGATTTCCTGGTACACCTGCTCAATGGGGCCCCTGGGCTGGATGCAGCCTCCAGGGGCAGGACGAGTACCTCGGGGTGGGGGGCGTCCTTCAGGAGAGACACAGAGGCAGCGTGTGTCAGGGCAGAGACCTGCTTTGCAAAGGGCAGCTGGACAACCGAAGGGAGAAGGACCGGCAGGACTGGAGCTGCCACCAGTCTTCTCTTCACCCATCCCCTCTGTAGCTGGAACTCCCCAAGGCCAGGGCTCCATCCCTTGCTCCGCCTGTCTGTTAATCCCCATCTTCCTGTCCTGTGCCCCAGTGCACCCCAGGCAATGGTTTGGCTCAGCCGCCTCAGTATCCCAAGACCAGCCCGTCACTTCCCGTCTGGGGCTTGGGTCTGCCCACTTCATGAAACGGACGTGAACATTGTCCTTCACCTCCGTAATTCCCGGAAATGGCACTGATGATAAAATGAGAGCGGGGAGAGGAAGAGTCAATGAGGGAAAAACAGACACTGGCTAGAAAAGAGGCACTGTGTGTCTCCCCCGCTGGAGTGATCAGGAGGGAAGGCAGCTGTGAGCGGCCCTGGAAGGAGAAAGCCAAGGTGCCACTGTCAGAAGCTGAACCAAAGGCAAGAGGAGGTCGACAGCCTTGAGGTGAGGAGTGGGAGACGCTGGCTCTGCGAGCTGGGCCAACAGGAAGTGCCAAGTGCACAAGGTCAGGTACCAAACGTTGGGCCACTCTGTTGCCTGGATAGGGGAAGGGACACTGCATTCCCCCACATTCGTGTGAGGATGGACGCAGGATCCCCAGCGTGAAGCCATGAGAAGGGGACCTTAGGGACAGGATTAGAGCATGAGTGTGGGGCCCCTGTGTCTGGCATTGCTGCAGCCTGACCTCCCCACCAGGAGAACCAGCCCCCACGGCTAGGAGAGGCGAATGTCTGGGGTAGTCCACCCGTCCATGGCGCTGTCTTACAGCAGCCAGAGGACCCGGTTCAAGCCCCAGCACCACACGCACAGCTAAGTGTCGGAGCAACAAAGGCCAGATGGACAAATGAAGTGGATTCTCTCTTTCAAAAAAAAGGGGAAAGAAAAAAAGAAAAGTGGTTTAAGCAGCCACTGTCACTGAAGGAATTTGGAAACAGATGTCGAACACTGATAAATCAATTAATAGCGATTCAGAGTGTGGACAAGCAGGGAAAGCCAGGGTCGGCATGTTAGGAAGGGTTTGTGCCTTTTGTACCTAATTTCTCCTTTGGCCCAAGCACTCACTTGGCCCAGGTGTATCACCTGGCTGCAGGTGGGCATTCCAGCGGCTATAGAGCCAAGGACAAGGGCTGCCTGTGGGAACGGGTGGAGCACAGCTAGAAACCCTTGCTCCCTGCCATTAGCCTTCCTCCTTCCTGTTCTCTGGATTTTTTTTTTTTATGGTAGGGGGTAGATAAAACTAAAATTCATCATAAATTTTTTAAATTCACCATTTAAAAAATATATTTTGATGCTTTTTATTTATTAATTAACTTTAAATCCATTTATTAACCCAATCGCTTTTTTTCTTCCCCAGGGCTACGGATGGAACTTAGGGCCTTGTGCGTGCTAGCCAAGCGCTCTGCCACTGAGCTAAATCCCCACTCCAATAGCTTTTTTTTGAGACAAGATCCTGCCATGATGCCCAGGTTGGCCCAGGATTCCTGGGCTCAAGTGATTCCTGCCACAGCTGGGAAGACAGGCAGACAGGCATGTGTCCCTATACCTGGTAATGACTGTATAGTTTTCTTCTTTTTCTGTGCTGGGGGTGGAGCTCAGGGCCTCCTGCATGCCTGGCAGGTGCTGTACCTCTGAGCCGCATCCCCAGCCCTGCACCTGCTGAGGCTTTTAGTGGCGTTTTAGCCCGTCCACAAGGCTGGGTAACTGCCAGCACTGTTCAGCTCCAAAACCTTTTCACTGCTTCTCCTCCAGTCCCCTCCAGTCCCCTTGTCCAGCCCCTGGTAACCACCGACTCCTTTCTGCCTCTGTGCGTTTGCCTTTTCTGGGAATTTCACATAAACGGAAAGTGACCTTAACATCTGTCCTCATCCCCACCCCGTGTGCCGAGATGCATTCACCCTAGAGCACACATTGTGGCTTCACGCCTTCGCGTGGCTGAATAACAACCCCCCAGACGCACAGATGTTTCACTTGTTCATTCATCTGCTGGGCTATCTCCACATCTGGTGACTGTGAAGAACACGCTTTCGTGTGAACACCTATTTTTAATTCTCTTGTGCATATACCTAGGTGTGGAAAGGCCGGATCATGTGGTAACTCTGTGTTTAGCTTTTTTTAGAGAGGGAGAGAGGGAGAAAGAAGGATAGAAACAATTTTGTTTATTTTTTCATCTGGCCTTTGTTTCGTGGTGCTGGGGTTCGAACCCAGGTCCTCATACATGCCAGGCAAGTGCTGCAACCACTGAGCCACCGCTGCAGCCCCCTGGTATTTAGGTTTTGAAGGAACTGCCACACTGTTTTCCTCAGTTGATTTCTTTCACTTGATACCTGGTATGGTTTAGATATGAGGCCCCTAAGAGTTTACTCGTCAGACAATGCAAGAATTTTCAGAGGTGAAATGCCTAGATTAGGAGAAGTGTGACCAAATCAATCCACTGATAGGGATTAACTGCGTGGGTGTGGCTGGAGGAGGGAGGTCACTAGAGGTGTGCCCTGGGTGTTTACACTGTCTCTGGTGAGTGCAGCTCTGTTTCCTAGTCACCCCATCCTGAGCTGCTTTTGTCCACCAGGCCCTTCCACCAGGATGCTCTGCCTCCCCTCAGGCCCAGAGCTAGGAGTCGGCCAACTTTAACTGATCCTCTGAAACCGGAAGTCAAAATAAACCTTTCCTCCTCTATATTGTTCTTGCCAGGTCTTTTGGTCACAGTGATAAGAAAGCTAACTAAAACAACACCTATGTTCCTGGGCTGGAGTGGTGGCTCAGTGGTTCCAGCACTTGCTTGGCATGCACGAGGATGAGGGTTCGAACCCAGTACCACATATATAATGAAGTGTCGGAGCAGCGAAGGCCACATGAAAAACTAAATAAAATTGATTCTCTCTCTCTCACTGTCGCTCTCTTAAATCTTAAGTGAAAGTGGATGCAGAACCTCAGCAGGAGACCCAGCAAGAGGCCCAGCAGTGTCTTCCAGGGGCAGCTCTGGGTAGGGGTTGGTGTCTTCCCATGGTATTCTCTGCAGGTGACACCCGAACCCCAGAACAAAGGCCCCAGCCCGCCACACTCACGTGGAAAGCCAGCCTGTCGGATCAGCTTCTTTTTGGACAGCACCTTCATAGCCTGCAGAAGGAAAGACCCCATGCCCAGTCAAGGCAGGGAGGAAGGAGGGGTCCCTCATGCCAAGGCCTGCCCAAGCTCCTGGCACCATGGCAGCCTGAGGATAAGGCAGTGAGCGCCTCATCTCCAGGACCAGCTGGGTTCCACCAAGGCTGCACTCGTGGAGTCGTCCCAGGCCTAGGGTACTTCTGAAGTCCCTGGTCAACAACTCCAGCTGGAAACCCACAAGCCTTTGACTCTGCCCTGAATCACAACATGAGTGGGTCGGAGTGACGGACAAAGCAGGGCAGCAGGCTGCTTTACACGTGGGTAAACGGAGGTGCAGCTGTCTTATCCATGGGCACCTCGCACACGTTTGGCATGTGTTAGAGCCGGGGCATGACCCCACGCTGGACCAACTCCAGAGCCCCAGCTACGAGGGCCACTCGCTAAGCTGCTGCCTTTTTCTTGGTGCCATGGAAAATAATGAAACTGCAGCTCAGAGTAAGGACACAACAGACGTCTGCAGGGTGAACAGCTCTTCCAGGGCCAATCACTCCACATTCCCACCTTCCCATCTGTAAAATGGGTACACTGCTTCCTTCCTAATGCCCTAATAAGAAAATGAGTCAACAGCTCTGTAAACCTTCCAGGAAACCAAGCACTGGAAAGGGGGCTTTGCTTTGGATAAGGACGGGTGCGGGGAGGGGGTGTGGATACTCACATAGTACGTGTTGTCATTTTCATTGTAGGCCAGCTTGACCACGCCATAGGAGCCCTGGATAAAAGGAGATGCCCATGACACATCTGCAAAATGAGGACCCTAACACAGAGGCTGCAAACCAGCAGCTCACTGGTCAAATGCGCCCTGCAACTGTATTCTTTTGGAGCTGTAGTTGCTACAAAGTTTGAATTAGTTGCCAACAATGGAAAAGATCTGATCTAAAAACCCATATTTCTGGGCTCTTTTGAAAAAAAATGGAACATCCAGCCACATGCAGATGTTACTTCCAGAACAGGTCACCACAGACCTCACTACTCCCTACTGCCTTGCTCCTGCAGCCCTCAGTTGCTGGGAGCAGTCCTCCCTGCTCCCCACCGGCTTAGAGCTAGCATGCCACACCCCCTGACATTACTAACTTGCTTTCTATTGGCTTTCGAGCTTTAGACCCTGCTCATTGGCTGAAACAAAAGAAAAAACAGGTGAGCCTATCTTGGGGAACGGGGATCCATTCATGTGAGAGGTACTATTGCTGCAGCAACATGGGATTGCTCTGGAAGTTTCCTAAGTTTTTGCAGAAACACATTAAAAAGGATCATTAATAACAAAACCTGCCCCACCCCATCCACCTTGCCGCCAAAGATTCCTCTCCTCCCCGCTCTGCTGAATTCCCTCCAGTGTCTGAAACCTCGCCTGGTTGAGGTGGAAAATGGGATATTTACCTTTCCAATTTCATCCTTCAGCGTGTACTGATTCAGCTGCACACAGTCCTAGAAAGTAAGCAGAGATGAAAGGAAAATGAATTTTAAGCTTGCAACACATTAACATGTTCCATGAATTAAACCCACACACAGGTAACCAGGACCCAAATCCAGGAAGTGCACATGTCCAGCTCCCCAGAGCCACCTCCCCGCCAGCGCCCCACTGCAGAACAGCCACCACCCTCACTCCTCACAGCAGGGCAGAGTCTTGCTGCACTTTTCCAAAACTGATCACACAGGGCTGGGGGTGGGGCTCAGTGGGACAGTGCACACTTAATCAGCAAGGCCTGGGCTCAGTCCCCTCCCACACACACACAAGGATAAAAGTACTCAGACACTATGTAGTCTTTTTTTTTTGGGGGGGGGGGGGGGGGGGGGGCTGGAGAAGGGGTTCCGCAGTTACAGCTTTTGCTTGGCAGGTGCAAGTATATGAGTTCAAACCCCGGCACCACATACACAATCAAGTGTCTCAGCATTGAAGGCCACATGAAAAACTAAATAAACTCGATTCTCTCTTTAAAAAAAAAAAGGGGGGGGGACAGTGAGAAAGAGAGAGACAAAGAGAGAATCAACCTTTATTTTACTTTCTCACGTGGCTTTTGTTGCTCCAACACTTCTGGTGTACATGATGCTGGGGTTCATAACTGCTGAGCCACTGCTCCAACCCCCGATATGTAGTCTTTAACACCTGTTGTTTAAAAGATTGTTCCCACTTCTGGGCTGGAGAGATCGCTAAGCAGTAGAGCATTTGACTGGCACTGCCAAGAACCCAGGTTTGAACCTCAGCACCACATACACAACTAAGTGTCAGAAAACCAAAAGCCAGGGCTGGAGCGGTGGCTCAGCGGTTTTGGCGCTTGCCTGGCAAGCACGAGGACCCGAGTTCAAACCCCAGCACCACGTACACAACTAAGTGTTGGAGCAATGAAGACCATGTGAAAAACTAAATAAAGTTGTTTCTCTCTTTCTCTGTCTCTCACTGTCCCTC
>PVKS010012428.1:0-12072 GCA_004027875.1 Aplodontia rufa
GCCCGGGGAACGGCTAAGGTCTGCCGAGGTCGTTCCGCTCGCTCCCCGCTCCAGAACCCTGCGGGGAGCCACAGATTCAAATAAGCAAACCTTAAATGACAAATCACAAAACTATGGGAAATTTCACTTTGGACATTTGGCAATGTTAGAAGAAATCATTATATTGTTAATTATGTTTATTTGTTTATTAATAGCATCTAATGTCTTTGACTTACAAAAGAATTTTCCAATAGAATTATATTAGCATTTGTACATGCACACATGTCTAGGATTTGCTCAAAATAACACAGAAATGATGGTAGAGAGCTAGGAAGAAGAAATAAAAAGAGAGAAGACTGTCATGTGTTCATAATTTTTAACTTGACTGATGGTGTATGGGGGCACTATTTTCCATACTTTTGGAATTTTGAAATTTTCCATAATGAAATAATTTTAAATGAAGGAGAAAAGAAAAGAAATATGATCCTGACTTCAAAACAACTTTTTCAAACAGATTTGCTATATGAGAGAGCAATTTAATGTGTAGTAGCTAGAGGGAAAGTGAGTAAGAATTATTTTTAAGAGTTAAGAATATTGATTTTATTTGTTGCTGCATGGCCTTCCAGGAAGAATTTAGTTCTGAAAAAAATTTAATTCTTTGATACCAGAATTTAAATTATAGACATGAATTTAAGAAAGATCAAGAATTGTGTTATAAGAAATCAATACCTGTATATCCAGTTTCAGTTGGGCCCACAGAATGCTTAAGAATCCTGAACATTCTAAACCTGCTAACCACCTTATTCTTTTCCAATTTAATCACAACTGTTATTCATTCCTACCCACCCAATCAAAACATACTCTCAGAAATCCTCTACCTAATAACACTGATTGAAAATTGTTTCAAAATTATAATCATCTATTATATTCGATTAGAAAGGAATTAGTACAAGATTGCTAGACATTTGAATTAAATGTAATAAAATCCTGAATGAAAAAAGGAAGAAGCAAGGAAAATGATCATATCATTCATGGAGCTACACCATGAAATAAAGGTTCATTTCAAGGCCCATTATTAGAGCTATTTTAAAATGTTTTCCACAATTCCCAATGTACTGATTTTTTCTTTCTTACTTTTTTTCTTTCTTTCTTTCTTTCTTTTTCCTTCATTATTGGCAACTGAGCTAACAGGTATAGAATTCCTGTGTTGCAACAACTACCCACAAATAGTGAGCAGGTGAATGTCTGTTTCTATGGTTTCTATTTACAGTAAGGAACATTCATAGAGATTGGCACTTGCTACTTTCCTTGGGGATAAAAATTTAAGTATTCCCATCTTCTCCCCTATTCCTATCCTTATGTCCTCCTCCATCGTGTAATCATGTGATCCACTTTCTTTCTCTTCATCTGGTTCTTTTCCTCAATCACCATTTCCTGAAAGTTCCGTTAAGTATGATTTAATTTCATTTTTCCATTCTAGGAAAAGTGGACAAAAACAGCAGTGGGAAAGCTGCCTGTTCTATTTTTTTTTAATAACTTTGAGCAAATACTTTGTTTCTGAAAATAGATCAGCAATTTAAGAAGAAATGACAAAGTTTCTTTCTTTGCTTGGACAAAGCCTCTTTCCATTACAAATCTTCCAGCAAAAGGGATAATTTGCTCTTCTCTCTCAGCAGAGGCTGAGATCATTAGATATGGTAAGCTCCTAGAATGCAGTGAGCCAATTACTTAAGTTGTCCTCAGCAAATACACTGCCTTCCTCCTGGATCAAATTGAACCATTCATTATGTATACCACTGTTCCTTTCCAGTGGCACAAAATTATGATAACCAAAAGTTTCTAAAATATGTCAAATGAATAACCAAAAACAAAGGTTTAAAAAATAAGTCTGCATCATTTTTTTATAATACTCATTGTACAAAAATAAATTGCTAAGTGTACTCAACAACCTGTCAGAATGCAATGATGCACTTAGAAATGTTAAAAATATATATGCTTTTGAAACTATCTTATCTTCCCAGAACCATTGAGCAAAGATTCCTGGGAAATGTTCTTCCTTTGCATTTGCGGAAGATTAGCTTCTGTGAAGTTACTTTCAAAATCAGATAAACTGCTAAGATTCCTTTCAAAAGGAAAAATAGTATTTTATCCATTAAAGAAATGAGATAGCTTTACAAGCCAAATATCAGTCCACTTAACTATAAATGTAAATGTACAGGTAGAGTGAATGCAGTAAGTGAATTCTCTCCTAGAAATCAACGTTGGAACTATGCAGAAATTTATACAATTCATGTCTCCAATTCAGATCTAATTATTCTTTTAACTCCTTAAAAGGCATTTTTTATTCTAGTTGTGAATATTCCAACAGAACAAAAGTTGTTATTCTTATGATTAACATGGTATTTATTTGACTATTAAATTAATCTATAAAACATTTTTCAGGTTTGCTTTAACAGGGATTGTCAGGGCCATCTGAATGTATCAATGCTTTCTTTGTGACTTTCTGAGTCATCGGAAGCCAAGCAAAGGTTTTACCTTACTCTAATTCCCTGCAGAAGCCTTTTGTTTTACCATCTTGCATATACAGCCAATTTCCATGGACAAATATAAAAGACCTCTTGTCTCACTCCCAAGTTTATTTAACCCTATGTTCCCACCTTACAGGTCAATTCATTTTCAGGTCCCTAAAGTCACTTGTTTCCACTGTTCATCCAACAGGTGGGTTGGGTTTACTTTATGAAAGATAACCAAAGTTTTGTAGATAATTTGGAGATTTAATGAAGGTATAAAGAGGAAAGAAATGGGTTTAACTGACTCTCACTCACAATGATTTGCATTGTATCTCTTTTACTTTGGACCCAGAAATAAAGCAGGAATTGAAAAGCCACATCCAGTAATTGTCTCCTTAGCACAAATGCTTACAGAACGCATATGCAAAAGTTCCAGGTATGGTAGCTAAAATAAGTAAGCGCAGAATCGTGAACTTCCTGAATGCCCACATTCGTCTGACAGACTTCCACAACTGCACAGAATTCCTACTAGTCCTGACCTTAACCCTCAACTGCAGACCAAGCCTGCTGTTATCTGCCCCCCAATCCTCTTCTCATTCTCTGTAGTTCCTAGTGGACTCCTACTTTGTTTTCCTTGAACATTAACTTATTTTCTTTTATTTTTATTTATATACCTATTAAACAGAATCATCTGTATATTCTCACATTTTTTTCTGACGTCTATTTTAAAAGCTTAAAAAAGCACCTTTTTCTACCTACATCTTAAACCATTGTGTCCCCTGCTGCTCACTGTCTGTTTTTTTCTTCACACTTTGTGTTTCTCCTCTAATGTGCCTGGGTCTCATTCAGGGATAAAGGCCCTTCTGAGAATACTGATATGCCTCACTTTACAGATGCAGAGATGGCCAGAATGAACCCCACACATGTGCACAAACACAAATAAGGAGAAAGGACAGAAAGTTTGAGTCAGATTCTGCAATGGACAAAGATGTACAAGGTAAGAGGCAGGGAATGGGGCACCAACCAACACTAGAGGCTGGAAAGCAAAGAGGGAGCCAGGCAAGAGAAGCTGGAAGAGAATTTTGGCCCACAGTCTTTCATGGTGATTCAATCAAACAGTATATCATGTTTGGTTTAGAATAAGTCTGAACAAGCTCAGAAAGACAATGTTTAAAAATGTAATTCTGACCTGAGGACAGTTCACCCCTGTAATCCCAGCCGCTCTGGAGGCTGAGGCAGGAGGATCGCAACTTCAAAGTCAACTTACCAACTTAGCGAGATCCTAAACAACTTAGTGAGACTCTGTCTCAAAATAAAAAGAGCTGGGGATGTGACTCAGTGGTTAAGCACCCCTGGGTTCAATCCCTGGTACTAAGGGGGAGAAAAAAACATTTTGATTAGTTTAAGATGTAATTTTTTTTTGTAATTTAGGATTTTAAAATGTAATATACATGTAGACTGATAATTATTACTTACATGTTAAACTAAATTACAAAAAGCTCAATATATGTTCTATTGAATGGAAAATTTAAAAGGAAAAATATAAAGAGCTAGGGGTGGAGCTCAGCAGTAAAGTGCCTCTGGGTTCAACCCCCAGTACCACAGACACAAAACAAAACAAAAATAAAAAGGAGCTTAAAAAGAGAAGAGAATGTGAACAGGAATAAAAAAGACTTAAGGTCAAATGTGGTTATTATGACTAAGCCTTTAACTGGACTCTGAGCTTCCCGGCAGCTAAGAAGGAAGAAAGCTGTGGTATGCAATAAATTATTAGTATCTGCTATAAGGAAACAAATCAATTTTCCAAGTGAAATGAACCTTAACCTTTTGCCATTACTAATTTTAGAACACTGGTTCTTTTACTTTTTAAACATGATTTCTTTTGGAATATCATAACACCTGTCCTGAAAATACCACACAAATTTTATGTGCAAGTTCTGAGGGTTCATGGATGATCTTAAGTGCATCTTTGAACTTATCACATTCCATAGTCCACAGGTTAAGGGGTAGAGAAGTCTTAAAATTATTGTGCATAATGACATTAGAAATTAGAAATGATGTGAGTTTTTATCTCTTATGTATCTTATGAGCATAATTTTTTTAAAGAGAAAGAGACAGTGAGAGAGAGAAAAAGAGAGAATCAATTTTATTTTTAGTCTTTCATGTGGCTTTCACTTTGTTGTTTATGTGGTGCTGGGGTTTGAATTCCTCGAATCCTTGCACTTGCCAAGCAAGTACTGTAACCACTGAGCCACCACTCCAGCCCCTTAGGAGCATAATATTAAAGAATAATTCCGTGAAAATAATTTTGTGCCAGTTATGGTGGTGCATGCCACTGATCACACTGACTTGGGAGGCAGAAACAGGAGGTTCACAAGTTCCAAGTCAGCCTTGGTAACTTAGGAAGAATCTCAGCAACTTAGTAAGACCCTGTCTCTAAGTAAAAATATAAAAAGGACTGGGGATATAGCTCAGTGATAACATACCCTTGGGTTCAATGCAAAAAGAAAACAAAATAATATTGAGATAAAGATAGAATCATGAACTATATATGCTTAATTACAATACCAATATTTGACCCCTTATGACCAATATACTTACTACCTTTTTGTGTGTGTGTGGCTTACGTAACTTCTTTTTTATATAACAGCATTTGTTATTTATTTCCAACTGGAAACACCCGAAGTCACATAAGTAACTTATAAAAAAATTTTTTTTGTAATGTTGAGGATTTGATCCAGGGCCTCACATTTTAGGCAAGATCCTACTACTGAGCTAATATATTCCCAGTCCTGACTTCTAATGATTTCTTTAAATAGTGTCAGAAGGACTAGGAATGTACCTCAGTAGTTCAGTGTGTGCCTAGCATTCACAAGGCCCTTGGTGTAATCCCCAGGATTGTTAAAAAAAAAAAAAATACCCTACAGTAACAGATTAGAATTCACAATACTCAGATGAATAAAGATGAGTAAATTCAAATAGCAACCTATCATTCCCTCTCTTTATTTTATAGTGTACTAACATGCATGTCTAAACAATATATTATTTGGTTTTCCTTATTGGGGACTTTACAAAACTAAATCATATTGTATTTAGTCTCTCCAAATATTTTTTTTCACTCAACATTATGCTTCTAAAATTCATCCATACTTTTGCATGTCACTCAATTCATTATTTTCACTCTTGTACAGTACTTCATTAAATAAATAAACCACAAATTACACCAGTTTCATTAATGGACAGTTGGACTAACTCAGGTCTTTTCTGTTATGAACTGAATTGCTATCAACATTTTCTGAGAAGTAGGTTTTACTCTGAGGATAGGCACAGAAGCTCATTATTGGTAACAGTTTACAGAGATGTTCATTAATCAATATGATTCAAAATTTACTAAAATTTACACATATTCTTTTATATTAATCAAATATATTTTAAAAGAAATGTTTTTAAAAATCACTGATATACTAGAACATTTTATAAGACTAAAAAATTTTTAATGGACATTCAGGCTTTAAAAAAAAGTCGGAATTTTATGAAGCAGCAAAATTTTCAAAAGTTATCTATTGGGGTTCTTTGTTTTCCAGTAACAGACATATATTTTGCTTTCTATTTTTTTTTACCAGAAACTACTAAATCAATAACATGACTTCATTATTCTAAACTACTAGTTCCCTGAGTCAGACTTTCAATAAGAGAACACAGTTAAGTGATTTCACATCAAAACCAACATAGAGCTGTTTTGATATCAATATTACATAACACAGATACAAGTTATTGAGGCACTTTTGTATTGTATTTTATCTGAAACATCACTATAGTTGCTGTATTACAATAGCCTGAGGCTAAGCAGAGGAGTATTCTGTAACTATAGTGTATCAGATGAGAAAACTGGGGCTTAAGAACCCACTCCCTAGGGGTTTTCTGGAAAGTGCAGAGGCCCATGTACTACCATCATATAAAAGATTTCTTGTACAGTTGGATTTGAGTGCACGCTTTGATTCATAAAATAGTGCTACTAGAATACCTTAGAAAAGAAGTTTTTAAAATGTCAATGCAGAATATATAATTAAATATTGAAGTACTTTTTTTTTAAGAGAGAGGGACAGTGAGAGAGAAAGAGAAAGAATCAATTTTATTTAGTTTTTCATGTGCCTTTCATTGTTCCAACACTTCGTTGTGTATGTGGTGCTGGGGTTTGAATTTGCATACTCTTGTATGTTAGGCAAGTCCTGTAACTGCTGATCCACTGCTCCAGCCCTCAAAGTACTTTTAAAAAGCAATTAACCTGACTCTATATATCAAAGTAAATTATGATCCGCATGGCTCCTTAATCTACTGTTCTATATCTGCTGTTTGAAATTTCCTTCACAAACAAATTTCTTTAAAGGAACACATATTTACTGTTTATCTAAGACATAGGACTGGGTTCAATTTTCCCATAACATGACCCCCAAATCTGGGAGTACAGTACCTAGGAGAAAAACTTGGATAGATTTTTAAAAATAATTTTGGGAATGCCAGACCCATGAAGTTTAGAATGAACTCTGAATGTATTCTCACCATACTTCAATCACCAAATGCTCGATGTCCAGTGATGGTGAATTCCTAGCAGTTTTGACACCCTAGAGAGGCTGCAACGTTTTGTAAAGCCTAAGCAGACAGGATCCTTTCCAACACTGCAGACTCTGCTTAAAAGTGGAAACAGCTGGGTTCCATTGTCTCTTCGGCCTTGGGTTTCTCTCAGCTCTGAATCTCAGCGTGGACCTAAGTCTCATGTGTGCACCCTACCATACAATACCTTATCTATGTCTCAACCCAGCCCAAGCCTCTCAGTACAGAGTTCCAGACAGAAAACGCAATTTCCCTTTATAAATTTCTCTCTCTTTGCGTATTATTACCCACTATTACTTTATGAAACTGCTTTTGAATATCACAATAATCCTCCAGCAAACCCAATGATCTTTACTTTTCCACATTACCTTGAACTTCCTTCAATATTTGACCCCACACCTCCATCTTGATATTCTATTTTCTCAGTTTGGAAAAGATGTTTTTTTTCCCTTCTACTTTTATGAGTTCTTCATTGTTTCCTTTCCTGACTTTTCTTTCTTGTATTGGGTTTTGCTTCATACGCTATTTATTTAATTCACAAATCTAAAAGTTAGTACTGTGAGATAGGCTCCACTGATCTTACCCAGCATTAATCATAATCTTTGGTCAGCTGGGACCAATAGGGTTTCTCTTTAGTCCCTTATTCTTCTGGAGGTTAGCTTGGATTTTTTTTCATGGTAGCTGCAGAATTACAAGAGCAATGAGAAAGCAAACCCCACACGCAAGCACTTTCCAAGTAAGTCTCTGCTTTTGTCACCTTTGCTACTGTGCCATTCATCAAAGCAAGCAAATTGGCCAGGCTGATTGTCCACACGGCAGGAGACCTCCAGACTACCCCAGAGGCATGTATGTTCAAGCAGGCGTGAACAAAGGGGAAATTTCCACAATCTACACGTCACGTTTACTCAGCTAAACTATGGACATTTCTAAAGATCTGGTCTTTGCTGTCTTCTGTTTTTATAGACTCTCCTATTGTTCTTATAATCTTTATGAAGTCTACAATGCTCCATAGTTTATATATCCCTGTTACTTCTACAATAACACTTCTATGTGAATGACTTCAGAATTCACCCTTATAAAACACCCTTGACCCTTTGTCTTGACTTCTGTGTTTCTAAATTTCTCTTGGACATTTTCATTGAGACATCCTTCTAGGACTTCAAATTTGACATGCCTAAAAATGAATGTTATTTTCTCCTTTCTGCTTTAACCATTCCTTTCATTCCCATAAAAATTAATGTATCAAATAAATATTTCTATAAATGTTTCACCTGTTCCCAAAGCACATATTTTTCTATTCCAGTCACTTTCTCTTTTCCTTCATCTAATTTGTAGTTTTTCCTCTACTATTTACGGATAAGAATATTCTAGAATCTACTTAATTTTAGTTTCAATTTTCCAATCCTAAAAAATAATGATAAGAAAACTTGCCATACAGAGCTATTATAAAGATTGAATTAGTTTTGTGTGCTTAGCATATTGAAGATACTCAAAAATATTCATTATTTCCTTTCCTCTTAACTCTTCTTGAGTCTTTATTCGTAAGATTGTTCACCTCCCTTGCCACCTTTTTTTTAACTGCCACAAGTTGACTTTAAGCTCTAATGATCTCCCATCAAGGAGTTTATTTGTTTTCAGGAGTTTATTTATCTTCCGTATCTGCAAATGAGGATAATAAATGTTTTCTAACCTCATTGGGTTCTTGTAGAATGCAAGACAATGCAAGTGGAGTTATTTATATGGTGGGTAACACAATAGTAAGCCCTCAAATGCTGATTATTATCATCTATTGTTCTACTAACAATAAATACAAAAATCATAGGAAAAACAAGTTAATTCCTTCTACAAAGGTTAGGAAATATTTCTAACAAGAGGATCATGCAAGCTAAACACTGAAAAAAAGATACACTTTCCCTTGAAATCAAGACTGAGCTCTCCTACCTCTGAACCCATTCATCCGTGTATTTGTTTCTTCATTCAAGCATTAGGTAATTAGTTTTTGAGTGTGTGCTTCATGAAAGAAAGCTGGTGTCACACTTATCCATTGACCAGCATCTGTCCATGGTGAGAAAGTGATGAGCATCCCCTGGCATCCAGGAGCTGGCCAGGTAGTTATAGCCAGGCCTTTATATACTCCCAATTGAACATAAACTATTTCACAGAATATCAACATCAGACAAGGCCACACTGACCACGATGGATCAAGACAAAACAAGATCACATCACTCCATGATCATATCTGAACACTCACAAAAACACAAAAATTGTCCAACCACAAAAACGACCAAACATCCATCTCTCCCAATGAACCTGAGTGACTGCTGTTCCTTCACCACTTACAGAATCAATGTTCAACTCATCTTCCCTCTTTCTCAAAATTATTCATTGAAACCCAATCGTACATTTATCTCCACTTTCTGGCAACATCCAATCCAGAGTAAAGCCCAGCTTGCTTGAATATTCCCCAAAATCACACCCTCAAACTTGTAAGTTCTTTCTAACATCCTCCTACAGAGATGGTCCACTCTCTCCATGGTGTGTTTCCTTCCCTGCAAGAGTAAGGTAGCACTGCCAATGTGATCTTGGTGGTCTTCTGCTGAAGGGCATTGATATAACATTCTTGGTTTATTGGTCTTACCTTCAGGATTATAAAATTATCTGCAAAGGAAATACCATCTTACAAATTTTTGTAGTTCCTATGATAGAAAAGCAATGCCTTTAATAAAGTGAGAACATGCAGAAAGTTTGTGGAATAGATACAGCAATCCTTTAGAAACTATTTTTGCAATGATCAGAAATGCTAAAAAGACCTGGAGAAAATGTTCTGAATCCTGCTTCTCAAAGGAGTAAGAGGCATCCTCCAGAAATGATTCTTGGGCAGTCACTTGCCAGGCAGCACAACCCTGGGGCTTGATGGTATCTTATTCTGTTATAATTGGTTAATATTCAGAAATGGCCAAAACACATATGTGAGATCAGAATAGCATTGCAGTGACTTAAGAACCATATAGGATTCTTCCATATCATCCAAATCATACTGCCAAGGCAGTATGCACTATTTCTGTTAAAGGAAGTATTTGTTTTATTGTAAGATTCTAAATCCTTTTAAAATTATACACATAGTATACATTAGGTATAATTTATGCACATAAAGTTCAAAAGTTTCTAGGAACTGCATTTCTTGAGTTGCATATTCATGTTACGCTCAAAAAGGCACAGAAATCATGAAAAAGATTAATTAAGAAATTTAGTCTGAATTTAAAGGCACATAAAATAAGCCATGTAAATTTTTTAAAAGAAGACATTAATAAAAACATTAAAGAGTCTGATATGCAAATTAACTCTATTTTTGAATAGAAAAACATCTAACTAAACTTTTTGTTGAAAAAAAATGACACTACAAAAAGATCTTACACAAGGGATAGTCTATTATAGCATATGAATTTAGCCAAATAAGCAATAAAGTGGGTAATACAAATCACGTGATCTATATTTGCATCTATGCATCTTAGCAAAATTCTTCTATTACATTAATCTTCAAAGAAACAGCCACATAAACTAATACTAAAGTTGCAGGCTTTGGGAAAATAGCTGTAAGGAGCCCTGAAATACCATTAAAGCTGCTATTAATCTGCGTAACTACCTTCCCCAGAGAAAGCCGCCCAATGTTTTCAGTGCTAAGAAGTGCTAAACACCCCCCCCAATTAAAAATGGGAATTACAGAATACCACGAAGAAATTAGCAGTTAATTAGTAAGAAAATTAACAAAAAGAAGATATAATTATTTTGTTTTGTATGGGTTTACATTTTAACAGTGAAAAAATCTGCTAATATTCAGAAAAGAGTCAAACTTTCCGTATATATTAGCTGAAAAATATTTTGTAAACATAATAATTTTAAATTATGTGGGTTGACCATAAAAACTGAAACAAGTCTGGCCCTACAACATTAATTTTATAAATTGAGTTTTGGTTTTCTGTCCACTTAAAAACTCTGGTGAATAATTCCTCTGCTCTGAATGTAGCCGTGGTATAGTTTCATATGTGTATATGTGATTTTTAAATGCCATTTTCATGCAATTTACAATCTGTTACTGGCTTGATATTCATTCTACATTATAAAGAATATTTGAATCAGTCTGTTACCCATAAGTATTTTCTCCCCAAGGGGTAGATTAAACCAATTGATTTCTGGGAACTATTTTGACTGCAAGTCTAACCAAAAATTAAGGTATGAGCAATTCCTTGAGAGAGAAATGTATAAGTTTGTATCTTTATTGTAGTTTTCCTGGTATTAAAAAACAACTGAAAGAGAAAAATGTCAAAAACAAAAGAAGGGGGACTCTGTCAGCTGCGTTTTTAAAGACCTGAGATTCCTAGCAATTATTCATTTAATGATTCCTTTACTCAACCAGTATTTATTATGCATAGCATCATACTAAACTCAAGGGCAAGGCAAATGGCTCTATTTCCCACCACTCACATCTAGAGCTCACGGTCTGGCAGAAAATAAATTAGTAATAATGACAAAAGATGCTAAAGGCTCTAAGCAGGAACACCTAATATAATCTAAAATTCTAGGAAATGCCTCAGGAGGGAGAGACAAAAAAAAAGAGAAATTGTGTAGCCTGAAGGATGAGTTAAAGCTAGTCAAGAAAAAAAAAAGAGGAAGGAGAGGGTTGCAGGCAGACAGAATAGCCCAGGAACAGGCCAAACCTGCCAGTAAAAGACAGAATGTAACTGTAAAAGACTGAAAGATGCTTAGCATGCAGGAGACCAGCACAGGAAAAGAAGATCAGGAGCTTGGACTAGCAGGGAGGTGTACAAAGTGTGATCCATTTAGGCAGGTGAAGGAGGAGCTGCTGACTAAATAGTAATATGTAATATTTACACATTTCCTATATATCAGGTGGTCTGCCCTTCATCTTTTCTGCACAGTCTCAACTATGTCCTATAACGATCATGTGAAATAA
>PVKS010012428.1:12172-53848 GCA_004027875.1 Aplodontia rufa
AACTATTATTTGTCAAAAAGGAATATAAGAATATACGAACAGAGACAATCCCAGCACTTAATTGAACTTACTTCAACAAAACAAACCCATTCGAATTCTCTAGATCGTTTTGTTTTCAAAGAGTAAATTCAATCAAGGTAGAATTGAGGTTCTGACATTTAAGACTAGAATTCATTAGTTTATGATTTATTTTGCTTGCATAAAAATTTTTTTCATTATTAGTAATTTGTTGAAAACCTGAAAAAAATCAATACTTTCACTAAAGAGAGTGATTTGGAATAAAATATTGCAACTGAAATTTTCATAGTATTATCAATTTTATGACTTTTCATAAAAAAGATGATTCCCAGGTCAATTTTATGATTCCATACTGTGTTTCTTCATTGCTCCTCAAAGATATTCTTGAGATAGATGCATGTTCTCAAGTTTTATTGCCATCGTTATTAAATGCTATTAATTAAATGATAACTTTGATATCAATGCACCTTCATTGGTTTCTCTTTTCCTCATTTCTATGATTTTGCCTTTTTTTTTTTTGATGGCTTAAATAAAAGACATTTTTCACGGTTCAGGAGACCTTGCCATTTTTCTTACATGATTTAGTTTAGTAGTTAACTCTCATTTTCCTTAAAAATGGTGACAACTTATATAAATTTTATTATATAATAAATTGAGATATACAGTTTTATTAACATAAACATAGTATAGTAATATTAACATGAAAAATTATATATTATACCTGAAATGAAAGCTTTTATTAAATTACTTTAACAACATATTTATCACATTTATCAAAGTAAAAATCATCTAATGACAATTTTATTGATGGGGAGAGTAGAAAAAATACATCATAATTCTATACATAATACTGTTATTTAATAATATATGTTCCTAATTAAACTAATGGCCATATATATATTTTACATACCTATGTATATATAAACTTCTTTTTGCTTTGTCTCTTAAGCTAGAGTATTTAAATATTTTTTATCTTAGAGGAAAACTGAAAATGTGTTTTCATGTCAACACATATGCTTTTATTATTCCCTGTAAACAAATACATAGGAAAACAAACTATCTGGATAGAGAACAACTGTGGGACCGATTATCCAGAGGTGACTTAACAACTCAAAGTAGATAAAGTCTATTATGTCAGATTGGCTTCTGAATATTCCGATGTCTCTTTCCTTCTTTCTTCTTTTATTAATAGTAATATTAATTTTTAACCCACACTGTTTCTCTGCCTTTGACAAATTAAAGATTCAAAACCTGAGAAAGAAGCTGGTATCCAGGTTGAAAATGACTAGGAACTTTGTACACAGCCTGTATTTAATAATTATTAAATTCTTTGGTATTCCAATCACCAAACAGGGAAGCCTCACTTTGTTCTAAAATGATGATGTAAGAATCTTTCGAGCATATGCCACTGCAATTCAGTATGTACTTTCTTCAGGCCAGACAATGGCAGTGACCAGATTATGTAACATCTTAAAAGAGCCCTTGTCTAACACATTAAAGAGGAACTGGAGTAGGAAAATACCCCTAAACTTACAGAGAAATTCCATTACCTTTGCACTTCACAACATGCTAACCGTTTTATCCCATAAACATAAATGACCAACATTATAATAAGTTACAAGCATTTATTCTTGCTTTCTTTTCCTAGGCAGCCTCTAAAATCTTGAGCAGTTAAAGAATTGGAAACAATCAGGAAGTAAAAGCTTTCCACAGTACTTTGCTTCTTCCTCTGCTGAAGTTGCTAACAAAAGACATACAAAGACACATTGTAGGGGTGGCTCCGCCAGGCCTCCTATACACCAAGGCAGTCCTTCCTCAAATTTAGCAGAGGACAGAACTTCAAAGCCTTTACAGTTTCAGGCACAGTGCTGAAACCCTTCTTAACATAAAGCCACTAATATAGACTGCATTAAATTGGTCTAATTAGAAATTAGATGATTCAACTTTCATTGGTTTCCCATTACCTACTAATCTCACAAGCGTGAATATAAACAAATAATCTTTCTCTACGCTGAGCTCAATAAACCACATGAACTTTCACAATACTCATAAGGAAAAATGAAGTATAAGTTTGGAAAAAACACTAAAGAGAAGATATTAAAATCTTCTGGACAGCTAAGAAATTACTCAAGAGTGTTAAGAGAATCTATAAAATCATGGCCTGCTGCACTTTCAACAGGGAGCTAATATCCAAAATTTGCAAAGAATTCAAAAATTTAATACCAAAACCATAAACAATCCAATCAATAAATGGGCTATAGAACTAAACAGAAATTTCTCAACACAGGAAGTCCAAAAAGCCAACAAATATATGAGAAAATATTCTATATCACTAGCAATCAGAGAAATGCAAATCAAAACAACATTAAGATTTCACCTCACTCCAGTCAAAAGAGCAAAGATGAAGAGTACTAACAATAATAGATGCTGGAGGGGTTGTGGGGAGAAAGGGACACTAACACAATATTGGTGGAACTGCAGACTGGTACAGCCGCTCAGGAAAGCAGTGTGGAGACAACTCAAAAAATTAGGGATGGAACCACTGTACAACCCAGCTATTCCACTCCTGGGCATTTTCCCAGAAGAACTAGAATCAGCATATTACAAAGATACAGCTACATCAATGTTTATAGCAATTCAATTTACAATAGCTAAATTATGGAATCAGCCCAGATGCCCCTAACTGGATGAATGGATCCACAAACTATGAAGTTCTACTTAGCTATCAGAAAGAACAGTATTGTGGCTTTTGCAGGTAAATGGATAGAAATGGAAAAATTCATGCTGAGCAAAGTAAGCCAAACCCAGAGACTTAAGGATCGTATGTTTTCTCTTATTTGCATAAGCTAGAGTAAAACCCAGGATATGGTGAAAGTTAGACAAGTTTATTTACTAGACACACCAAATTTGTAGTATCATATAATCTGGGGAAGCTATAGCTATGAAGGGGGGTAGGGGTGGGGAGAAGAGGGAGGGAGGGTAGAGAGAAAGGGAAAAGGGGGGTTATTAATTCTGTGTGGTACACTTGACTCCCCAGAGAAGCCAAGCCAAATAATACTCATGCTGGCATTCAAAACTTGAGAATCCAAAAATTAATATACATATGTATGGACATTTATATATGTAATAGGGGAGCATCACATTGGAGACAAGGGATGGGGAGTGGGTGAAGGGAAGGGAGAAGCTGGATATGAATCAGGCTTGAGCTACTTTGTCATTATGTATGCAGATATGGATGTATAGCAACGAATCCCTCCAATAGGTAAGAACATGCTGAACTAATAAAAAGTAGAATTTGGTTTTTGTGTGATTCCCCCCATAGTACAGCACTGTGTGGGCCTCTTGAGACACTCTCATTCTGATGACTGCTAAGTTAAAATCACTTCTCCTTGAGGGACTGGGGAATGTGGCTGTGTGGTAGAGACTATGCACAGGCCCTGGGTTCAATCCTCAGAACTACAGCACTTTCCCCACCACTGCAACCCACACACATCACTTCTATTTGAAATGGAGTGGAATTCTAGAGGCTATAGCTACTTGCCCTAAAAGTATTAAAGGAATTTAGCCAAATGGTGACAAAAACCTTCAGAAGTAACCTGGGTTCACAAAGGTTGCCTCTGTGTGCACTTAGAAGGAAACAGGTGAACTGGAAGCAGAAAGGTAGCATTTTCTGGCATGTTCTTATTCCAGGAGGTGTGGAGATTCCAGGGGAGGCCCACTACAGAGATCTGAGTTGGCAGTGACAGAGAGATAGAAACACTGCTGAAAACTGACTTCAAGATAAAAGGTCAAGAGTTATAAGCAGATGGAAGAAAGAGTATTCTTGGCCACAGATGTCCCTTAAGAATTAAAAAATAGCCACAATACTTTAGCTGCCTTATTTTGTGTTTGTAGGCAAAGACCATCTAAATTAGTAAGGATGCCATTCAAGCCTGTTATTCAGGGCATAACGACCTTTGAATTCCTTATCATGGGTCTATCTCCTTCTTCAGCATTTACAGTCCTGTCAAGTATGAATGCAGCCAATTTACTACACCTGAAATATAAGAGTTTGTGTTTCCAAGAAAGACGTGGTGGCACATACCTATAACCCCAGCTACTAGGGAAGTTGAGGCAGAAGGATTACAAATTCAAGGCCTACCTGGGCAACTTAGCAAAAGACCCTGCCTCAAGATAAAATAAAAAGGGCTGGAGATGTAGCTCAATGGTAGAGCAACCCTGAGTCCAATCCCAAGAACTAAAAAGATAAGATAAAAAAAAAGTTTGTGTTCCCAAATCATCAGAAAATACAGAAGTCTAGGCAATCCCAAAGACCTTAAAGATGAGGAAATGAAGGCCCTAAGCAGTTAAAAGAATTGAGTATTTAATATATCTAAAACTAGTACATTAAGAATTCAAATATGCATAGTGCCCTATATTACATAGAAATCATGTGGTAGTAAAAGCACATATGTAAACATTCCATGAATAAGAAAACATATTTCTTGTAGATTATCACAGGAAATAAATGTCCACATAGATGATTTTTCATTTAGGAGGTAATCGATTCCATTCATCAAAAGTACAAATTTCAATTCGTTTCTATTTAGGCATAAATTAAGGCATAAATTATAGGCTCTTGGTGTTGGAAAGAATCTCAAAAATCATCAAACCACCCTTCATATTAGGATATATGAATTTGGAAACCTACAACTATGTTCCATGGCTGTGCCTTATCATCTTGTTCCCTGTGACAGTAAGAGATGCTGCAACTCACATAAAAAGAATAAACACTTACAGGAGAGGATGAGTGAATCCCCAAGATTCTCCCATTAAGAATGCTTCTATAAAATGAGAACATTTCCTGAAACACATTCCCAGTCTCAGGTGTCATGGAAACTGGAAACGAGGCAACAAGACTGGGACCAAAAAGTCTCCTCTCGCCCCCCAAATCACCAGGCCTCATGTACCCATTGTTCAGACCACAGTTTATCCACTTTATGTTCAACCCCCAGCAGTGTCTCTCCGTTCCCCAAAGCATCATATCTACTACTGCCCCTGGCGATTGGATAGACAAATGGATGAATGCATAGACGGATGGAATGAACAATAAATAGAATTTTCCTCTTTGTTCCACTATGATTCATAAAATTTATTCAAAGACCAAGATAAAGTCCTTTTCATTTCCAAGATAAAAATCTTTATCTACTCTTCTAGAGAAATGTTGTCACTATTTTTCTTGTTAAAATTTATTCTCTGTACCTGGCCAGTTTTTAATCATAGCCACAAAAAGATGTCATAGTTTGGGTTACATACCACAGGATCTGGGAATTCAAAGAAACAATATCTCTGTCGTGATTTCACCAGAAAACTTAAGTGTTGTATAAAACTTCCATGTTGATTAGCTTATGTGTGAGACTATCAGTATGAAAAGGATTAGGTTCCATGTTAGGACTTGAGTTCATGTAGTATCTGAACACTTCATAAAGAAAAAAAAAACACACACACAAAGAAACGAGCTGAACTTTGGATTTTAAAGTATGGTTTTGGCAGTCCTGTGATTTAACTGCAAGTGAAATGCATTTTTTTTAAAGTGAGGCATGAGTTATTTCGCAGCAAAGGAATAGGTAGAATATCTGTTTGTTTATGTTACTGAAAGCGCACCTGGCCCATGGGTATATCTACTGTAATTGAAGTCATTTCAGCAACCAGCCAGTTTCAGAGACTTTGCAGGAAAGGTTTGTTTCAATTAACAGGTTCTTGCCAGTACACACACTCTCTATGCAGCTCTGGAGGTTAGGAGGTTGTAGACAGGTAGGAAGGAGAACTCATTACCCTGCCCTCAGAGAGTTAACAAATAAAGTGTAGGTCTGTGCTACTCACGGCTCTGCTTGTAGGCTCCTGTCCTCAGCCACGTAGTTGGAAGGAATATAACCCTGCAATTGTTGCCCGGAGCCCTCTGCCCTTTTCTCCAAATGTCTGGCCAACCACCAGCCCTCATGGGAAGTGTCCAGGACTTGGAGTTTGTCACCTGCACAGAAGCTGAGGTCCTCTGCAGTCCGAGCTTGGTAATCAAACAGAGCCACAAAGTAGCGTCCCTGGCTTCTCTCAGACTCCTGCTTTGTTGCCTGGGGAGCTTCATGGGACCACTGGGCCCCTGGATTCTCAATAACCACTGACTTGTCTGCCTCCTGGGACAAGCAGGGAAGACAGGACTCCATGTATGCCCAAAGCCTCAAGCAGACGTTGCCCATGGTGCCCTGGTGGGGAGCAGGGAGAGGTCCTTCCCTCTCCCTGTAGTCTCCGCAGATCCACTTTCTCTTCTTCCTCCAGGCAACTTTGAAATCACCTCCAACTCACCATTCTTTGGAGATTGTGTGAACTCCTGTTTCAGAACAGTCCGGCAGACCTGGTTGCAGCAAGCCCTGCCTGGGAAGATTCACCTCCTTGCTTTCTGTGACTGTAGCTGTTGCCCCAGAGCAAAATCAAGTGGAAGTGGGCAGTTGCTCAGGGGGAAGATGCCTCTGCTCCCTGTCTGCCCAGTAATCACACAACAACAACAACAACAAAAAAGAGTAAATTAAGAGGACTTTAATTAGACAAGTATCCCAGAACAAAAATAGCCACCTTGCCCTTTGTCCCAAGAAAAAAAGTTAGCAAGAGAAAGATACTATCTCCAGAAAAATCTCCACGCCTCACCTGCTTCAAGTCTGCTCCTGTGAGTCCACTAGTCCTGATCCTGACTGTTCTTCCCTTTCTCGCTAATGAATAACCAACCAGCAGAAGCGATTGCCTTTAAGGTCCGGAGCTACGAACGGACTGTAATAATTTCTCCTTACTTCCTGGTTTCTTTTTTCTGTGATCTAAATGGGATTCCCTTTACTCCTCCCTTCTCCCACACCCAGGATAGGCCAGCCCCCTCACCAGGTAACCAAATTCCTCTCATTTCACCCCGGAGAAACAGGCTAGCACAGGTAGCCTGTGTCTTGCTCTATTCTCAGCACAGAAATTCAGGGCAGAGATTTTTTTTCCTGCCACAAATATGAGTAGAATTGTTTTGCAACCACTAGGGGAAATAAAAAAAGGCAAATCAGAGTGTTTAGATATTTGTTGCCAGACACAGGGCAATTGAGAAGGAACCATTGAGTTATTGAATTCCTATCTTTTTTTTTTTTTTTAATCACCAGGAATAGATTTTAATGGCCTCAAAGTATATTCACAGTCTGGAAAAGTAAGAAAGCAGCTGACTAAAACTCTGAGAACCTGAAACATTGCTTTTTCCCACAGAGATATTTAATTTCCTTTCCTTCACATACTATTTCTGAAATACACACACACACACACACACACACACACACACACAAATGCTAGGTGACCCATAGAGAAAAGCAAGTGGAAGGGCTTTTTGTGAGCCAGTGTGGAGATGGAGATTCTTTCTGTTAGACTTTGATCTCCAGCTCTACACTGGTTCTTTCTAACTTGGCAGGGGTGGTGGCAGAGCTTAGGAACTGATGAGGCTGAGGGCAAGTCATTTCAGGCTGTCAGTAGATTTTGTCTCCTTCCCCTAATTTAGGGAAGATGTATCACAAGTGTATTCCCTGGGTCTCAAGAGCAACTGGGCAAGAAGTTTGGGCAGATTAACACACTGCCCTTTACACTGGCAGAGAGCTTTGCAAAATTATTCATGGGGCACCACTTGTTATTGTATAAGACATTTATTTAAAAATGTCTCTCTTAGGAGCTGGAGATGTTGCTCAGTGGTAGAGCACATGCTTAACAATCATGAGGCCCTGGGTTCAAACTCCAGATCCAAAACAAACAAAGATTCTCTCTTTAAAAAAAAAAAAAAAAAAAAAAGCTAAGTGCTGGGCAGGGTTGCACACATGTAATTCCAGTGACTCAGGAGGCTGAGGATGGAGGATCATAAGCAAGTTCAAAGCCAGCCTCAGCAACTTAGAAAGACCCTGTCTCAAAATAAAAAATAAAAAGGGATAGGGATATGGCCCAGTGGCTGAGCATCCCTAGGTTCAATCTTTGATTAAATAAATAACTATAATAAAACAAGGTAAGTACTGTCAGAGTCTTGAATCTGGTTAAACTAGTCCTCAGACCATCTCAAAACACTTATTCTTTATCAAATTGCAAAATGGTTTTGCCAATTCGAATAATGAAACTAAGAAAAAGAAAGAAGAAAAGAAAGAAAACCAAAGAACCATGGTGTAGCTCCACCAGCTATTGCCCTGTTGTAAAACCAGGCACAAAGGAAAGATCCTTTGGTTAGAAGATCTTGTGTCCTGCTCAACTGTCAGAATCAGAATAGAAATAACTGTTTGCAGGAACAGAAAACCCAGAAGTTGAGACAGGTTTTAATGCTGTTGTTTTATTTTTTAATAACATGGGACCTAAAATAGAGTGCATTTATAATTTCATATTTTAGATAGAATAGAAAAATCATAATTATGTAATAATGACAAACCATAAAAATATTTTGTTTCAAAAGCTATATTAACCATGAATTTATAAGATCCTATTAATGCCCCTAAACAGAGGTGCAGATTCTGAAGTCTTTTTCGAGACATCTACCTGATCTAGAAATCAAAGCAGATTTGGAAGCAAGGGAATGTGTCAAACCCAATTTGTAAGTGGGGCTTGAGACTTCAAAAATTTGAAGATTCTAAATTCAAATATGCCTTCACTATGGCTATGGCAAGACATTCTGGAAAAAGCAGCAGGTAATGCACGGCACAGTCACTGAGCAAGTGACTGAAAAAGCAGTCAACCATCCAAGGACGGACGTCAGGCGATCGATGGCCTGAGAAACAGAGTAGAGAGTAGGAAAGTCTTCCTTCTGCTGAGAGTCCAGGACCCTCAAGTCACCCAAGCTTGAAGGCTTGCACTCATCTTGTCCTCACTCCCTGGTTTCTTCCAGCTAATCAATCACTAAATTCTGCTCAGTCTTCCTTTTCATTGATTCCACAAACTTCATTTTTAACTCCATCTGAATGACAGTTGGGCACTAAACAGAAAATAGAATATTTTTCCCTAGATTATTCTAAAGGCCTCCTGACTGGTCTCCCTTCCTCCACCTCATTTCTATCTCCAATTCATCTCCTATACCAAGATAAGTGATATCTGTAACAGTTTAAAAAGTGGTGGTTATGATAGTAGCAATGACGGAGGTGACGTGAGCCTAGTAACAGAACCTATCAGTTTGGGAGGGCTTTCTGTGTGCCAGGCACTATGTTAAGAATGTGACATTGACATATCATTTAATTCTCATGAAATAAAAAAAAAACCTATGAAGAAAGTGGGACTTTAAAATTTTATTTTAGAGAAGAAATTGAGGCTTAAAGAGTTAGGTGACTCGCCCAAAGTCACACAGTCACCAAGTGGCTGAACCATGAATAACTCCCTGGACTCAGTCTGACTCCAAAGTCTGAGACTGTAAACCCTCTGTTGTACAGACTCTAAAAAAATCTAATATCATTCTTCTATGTAAAATCCTTCAGTAACCTCTAACATGTTTGGAATAAAAAGTAAATTCTTAAGCATGTCACATACAGTCCTGCTAACTCCTCCAAACTCATGTTCCCTCCTTCCTGCATATTCCCCAACAACAGCAACTCCTGAGTACTCAGTCACTCTTCCCACTGCATCTCTGCATCCTCCTGCTCTGTTGATGACTTCCTTGTCATTTTTCCAGGATGAATAAAAGCATCAGTTTCTCTGCCATAATAGATTAGTAGGATTCTGCACCCCTGAAAGCTGACATACACTTACACTTGGTTGCTCCCTGAGTTCTTCTTGGTTCTCTTAGCTGTTTGCTTTTCCTAGGACAGTAGAAATCCCTTCTCTGAGTGCTCAATGTCTTGTACAGTATCCAGCATGCACCTATTAGACTTTCTTAAGTATAAGCTGAATTAATAAAGACAAAGAGAGAAAAGAAGGAGGAAGGAAGGATAGAGGGAGGGAGGAAGAAAAGGCAGAGGAAGGAAGGAGAAGAGAGGCAGGAAGGAAAGAAAGAAAGGAGGGAGGGAAAGAAAGACAGGGAGGGGAAGAAAAAGGAAAAAGAGGAAGGAAGGAAGAAAACATTGAGGTGAGATTAAATACTTAAATCAATATTCACCAACAAGAATGAAAGTTCTGTAGTATGACAAGTGCCTGGGGCACAGAGGAGAGAGTGACTTTCCATCCATTGTTCTCAGTCCCTTCCTTTCCTTTCTTATGCTTCTCCGAACTTTGGGTTCCTTTGCCAGCCTCCTAATTCAGTTTTTCTGCCTTTACTCTCCCTCTCATCCTTATAGCAAATTGCCACATTAATCTTCTTAAATTATTCTGCACAATGACCTTCAACACATGCTCATTGCTTAGAAGATATTTCTTGAAATTCAAAGCTGAAGAATGTATCCAGTCTTTATCAGATATTCCCTTTCAACATCCCCCTCCATTAGGGCCTCACAGCAGCCCTTCTCCTCAGCCAAGTTGGTTTACTAGGTTTCCCAGTAAGCTTTATCTGTGTCTATATCTAATTCTGTCTCCTTTGGTGCTCCTTTTCTTGAATTCCCTCCCCTCCTGGCAAACTTCTGCATTCATTTCAGAATCTGAATAAAGACACCCCACATCTCCTCCGTGCATCACAGCCTCAATATCTCCATCTCTCTCTCTCTCTCTCTCTCTCTCTCTCTCTCTCATATTTTAGCTCCTCAGGGCCCACCCCAATATAGACAACATTAAATGAGCTTAACCATTCTCCTGTACCTAGTTTGCTGAACACTGCTACACAAAATCCCCCGGCTATTCAGTTTTATTCCAGGACAAACTGTCACTCTCCAGCTCTTGCTGGGTGCTCAGCACAGCTCAGCATTATCTTATGTGTCAGTCTGATCAGCTGCAGTCTTCTGCAATATCTCATAACACCGTTAAATTGCCCACCATTCTTCTCAGGGACTCTGTGACTACCCCTTTTCCCTAATGACTTTAGAATTTTGGTGAATTTCTATGACAAATTTCTTTGATAGTAATTCAATTTACTTTTCTCAAATCCAAAAATGCATTGCAAATATTTATACTTTCTTTCCTCCTGGGGAGAAAACTTGTACTTTTTTAATGTCCATTGAGTTTTATCCTTACTGTAAAAATGTTACTATATTTCCCTCCTTAAAGCTGAGAGTGGCCAATGGAAAACCTGAAGTCTTTAGGTGGGGTTCTAAGAAAAGATTTAAGAGAGACAAATTCAGGAAGATTTATTTTTTCCCTCCCTCTTTTCTCCTTCCTCCTGCCTGGAAATCAGTTGAAATGGTTGAACCTGAAGCAGACATCTCAGACCACAAGGTGATCTTTAAAATGGGAAGAGAAGGAAAAGCAATTCAGTCAAGGAGATATTACCTTTTCAATAAATGATGTTGGAGCAGTTGGATATCCATAGACAAAAATTTTTAAAAAAAGAAAAGAATTTCCACAAGACAAAAGAAAAAAAAGATGAACTTCAACCTAAACCTCACATGTTATACAAAATTTAACTCAAAATGAATCATGGACTTCAATGTAAAACATAGAGCTATAAAAATTTAGGGAAAAAATAACAGAAAATCTCCAAAAACATCTTAGAAGCTGAACACAGAAAGCACTAACTATAAAAGTACAACTAATAAATTTCATCAAAATTAAAAATTTGATCCTCAAAAACTGTCAAGAACATGAAAACATAATGGGATAACATATAAAGTACTTGCAAACCACATGTCTTATGAAGAACTAATATCTGGAATGTGCTAAGAAGTCCCAGAACTCACCAGTAAAAGGACAAACAATCTAATATGAGAATGAGCAAAAGAAATGCACAAACATTTTGCTAAAAAAGAATTTATGGGTGCTAGAGTGGTGGCTCAGCTGTTACAGTGCTTGCCTGGCATGCATGAGTACACGAGTTCAAACCCCAGCACCACATACAGAACAAAGTCTCAGGGCAATGAAGGCTACATGAAAAACTCAATAAAAACTGCTTCTCTCTTTCTCCTTTCTCTCTCTCTCTCTCACCCTGGCCCATCTTTCTAAATATATATGTGTGTGTGTGTGTGTGTGTGTGTGTATACACAAATGGAAAATAAAAACATGAAAAATATTCAAAATCATTAGTCTTCAAGAAAGGCAAACTGAAATAATAATGAGAGAACTTTTACCACCCATAATAATGACTGAAATAAAATAAAACCACCAAGTGAGAGTGGTAATGCAGTGGAGAGACTGGATCCACTCATTCCATAGCTGCAGCATGAGCTATATTTCCACTCATACATGGCTGGGGGGAATATAAAATGGTAGAGCCTCTCAAGACAACAGTTGGCAGGTATTCTTTAATATATAAAACTAAATATGAAAATACTATACAAACCCACAGTTGTAATATTCGACACTTATTCTTGAAAAAATGAAATTTTATGATCATAAACATGTATGTCAATGTTCATGGCACCTTTATTCATAATAGTTCTAAATCAGAAACAATGAAGATTCCTTCAATGGGTGATACACGGAATTATATTCAGCAATGAAATGAATTATTGAGATATATAATAACCTGGATAAATATGCAGAAAATTATGTGGAATAAAAAAAACTGATCCCAAAAGATTACATATTGGATGACTCCATTTATAAAATAATCTTGAAATAAAATTATAGAAATGAAGAATGTATTAGTGGTTGCCAGAGGTTAAGGATTGGGTAAAGGCAGGAGGTAAGTAGATGTGGCTATTAAAAGACAACACAAGGGAGTCTCGTGGTGATAATATGTTAGTCAGATTTTCATTGTTGTAATGAACACTCTGAGAAAAACTATTTAAAAGAAGAAACATTTATTTTGGCTCAAAGTTTCAGAGGTTTCAGTCCATGGCCATCTGGCTTCATTGTTTTGGGCTTAAAACAAGGCAGAACATCATGGTAGAAAAATGTGGTGGAATAAAGCTGCTTACTTCAAGGCAGCCTGGGAGTAGGGGTAGAGAGAGAAAGGGGGTCAGGGACAAGATATGCACTTCTAGGGCATGCCCCCGGTGACCTGCTTCCTCCAACAAGGCTCTGTACGCCACAGTTTTCATCACCTTCCTGTTATGGTTTGGATATTTGGTATCCCCAAATCTCCTGTGTTAATGCAAGACTATTCAGAGGTGAGATGATAGATTGTGAGAGCTTTAACTTCACCAGTCCATCTTAATTTGAATGGGTGAGTGGGAACTCTGAACAGGTCGGGCATGGCTGGAGATGGGTCACTGGGGAGGTGGTGGAACTGTGGAAGTAGTATCCAGTTGAAAGGAGTGGGTCTTTAAAGGTGTGCCCTTGGAGATTGTATCTTGTTCCCAGTCCCTTCCTCCCTACTGTTTCTCTTCTTCTCTCTGCCACTATGAAGTGCCCTGGAAAGGTTCATCTTCCTTGCAGCCCTTTTCCCTGCCTCTCTCTGCTTCCATTCTTCCATGTGTAAAGAAGTTCTCCTCTGCCACTCATTCCACCATGATGTTCTGCCTCACCTTAGTCTCAGAGCAATGAAGTCTGCGGACTATGGAACGCACCTCTGAAACTGTGATCCCCAAATAAACTTTTCCTTCTCTAAGTTGTTCCTGGTAGACAGTTTGGTCATGGAAAGAAAAGCAAACTAAAACAAGACCAATCAACTATTAACTCATCAATGGATTAACACATTTATGAGTCCCCCTTTGGGGGATTTTCCAAGTCCAGACTAAAATAGATGTTAATATCTGTGCCTTTGATGTAGCTATGTCAGTATATGGGTTGGGAAGAAGCGCTGTAGTTTTGTAAAATGTCATCCCTGAAGGAAGATGGGTTAAGTGCATATGAAATCTCTGTATTGTTTCTATTAACGATATACAAATGGAAAATTATCTCAAAATTTTAAAGTTTAAAAAATGAAGAAAAGAAAAAAAATTTCAGTGGCTAATTGGCCCTTGAAAATGAAGATCATATTTAAGTTGGCATTCGACGTCACATTCAACATCAATCATTCATCATCTCACCTCTCATTAACTCCAGTCTTTTCCATTGCATACATTATGATTTGAATGGGACACATCCCCCAAAGACTCATATGTTGAAGGCTTCATGCCTAATACAGTCAATTTCAGAGGTAGGGTTTTGAGGAAGTTATTGGATCATGAAGGCTCTGATCTTATCAATGATAAATCCACTGATAGGTTCATAATTGCATGGACTATGGGGAGGGGTGGAAGTGTGGGAAGTAGTTGAAAGGAGTGGGTCTTTAAAGGTGTGCCCTTGGAGACTATGTCTTGTTCCCAGTCCATTCCTCCCTATTGTTTCTCTGCTTCTCTCTCCCACCATGAAGTGAGAAGCTTTATCGCCCCATCCTTCTGCCATGAAGTACTGCCTCACTAGAGGCCCAGAAAAATATACAGCCAGTGAACCATGGACTGAAACCTCTGAAATCATGAACGAAAATAAATCTTTCCTCCTTTAAATTATTTTTCTGAGATACTTGGTTGCAGTGACAAAAAAACTGACTAACACAGTATACCAATCAGAGTTCTTGGGCAATCTAAGAAATAAACCCTAGCTAACTTATGTGAAAAAATGATCATACTAAAACAATTCAAATGATGCTCAGAATAACAGAAGAGCTAATGGAAAAACCTTGGTAAGTCAACAAAAGTAAAGGGAAGAGGGCCTGGAGCGTTCGCTCAGTGGTTACAGTGCTTCCCTGGTATGTGCAAGCACTTGAGTTCAAACCTCAGCACCACATACACACTACATGTCAGAAAATCAGAACTCAGAAGAAAAAACTAAGTAAAGTTGATTCTTTCTCGCTCACTCTCTCAGTCTCTTTAAAAAAGAAAGGAAGCCAGGAAAGGAAGGAAGGAGGGAAGGAAGGAAGGAAGGAAGGAAGGAAGGAAGGAAGGAAGGAAGGAAGGAAGGAAAGAAGGAAGGAAGGAAGGAAACTGGGTGGCCAGACCACCCTCAAAGTCTTGCTATAAGGACAAATTAGAAGAGACCACACCACCAGGCATTAAGGGTTTCACTACTGGCTCTGTTATCACTGGATGGATATTAGATGACCATAGATGACATTGTCCCTTCCACAGGGTCTTACTTAGTAGCCTCCAGCACCAGATTTCAGAGAGAGCTTTCACAGAGGAAGACTGAACTCACAGTGATAGTCTCCCCACACATGAAAAACAGGATCACACACTAACTAACCATAAAAAATGAACATAAAAATCACCACCATACCTGGTTTTACTCCAAACTGTGATTTGGATAATATACATCTCAAAGTACCCAAAATGTCATTTAGTTTTGTTTTGTTTTGCACCTGTTACACTTTGCTCACACCTACTCTTCTATATGATATTATTACCTCAACTCCTCACCTTTTTCCTCTCTTACTGTCATCCAACTTATTTACCAGATAAATATGAGTACTTTTTACCTTTTAAAAATCATAAAAAGTGTAGCCATCTTTAATAATTCTTTCCTGACCAATTAACTAGATAAAATTGACTACCCACTCTTTTGTATCCCCTGACCTTATCTCATATGCATTTCTAGCATTTATTTCTGTCTCACCTAACTCATTCTGACCTCTTTATGAACTTAATCCAGACTTCTTTCGTTGACAGTTGTGTGTTGACACAATACCTAACAATTCATGGGCACTCAATGAATATATTATATAGAGTGAAAATTAGTGAATACTGTTTATCTAGAACATAGCTTATAATAGCTTATAAAGTCTAATATTTGTATACGTGTGATTGTGTTGTTCCCCCAACCATATTATTCCATACATAAGATATAAGGCAGTGTCTCACATTCTTTTTTAATATTTATTTCAGATTTATTCATAATGTCCAAAACCTGTAAGAGATTCAATGAAGCAGAGAATGTTCTAGAACTCCTGGATAGATTCCCAGTTTCTTTCTTCCTACATGGGACCTATGAGTGAAATTTCTTTTTAACCAAAAGAGAATCTATACTGTGGTTCTATGCATAGAAGGTTTTGCTATTTTCACTCTGGTTCCACCACAATCTATTCTCCAAATGGCAGCCAAAATAAATTTTATTGAATATAAACCAGATCCTGTGTTTTTCATTAGCTTCCCATTACACATAAAAAAAAGCTCCAAATTCTCTGACTCTGGAAATAAGGCCCTTCCTGGCCCATCCCTTCTTCTCCAACTGGCAGCATACTTCTGGCTCCCTATGGTTCAGTCACAGCAATCACCCTTCTGCTTACAAAGGTAACAGTTGAGGCTGTTTTCTGACCAGGGATTTTTTTCTCACTATTCCCTGTTCACTATTCCTGAACAATATTCTTGTTCAGATCCTTCATGTGGTTGGGTCATTTTATTCTCAGCCTAAATATCATCAAAGAGGTTATCCAACCACTCTGTTTTAAGCAGCAAAATTGCTCAACCTAGCTTCTTTCTTAGCAGATATCATGGCTCTAATTTTGTCCATCCTAAAATGATGTGTCGAAGACTTTTAATTCTCAACATTTAAGAATATGACCTTATTTGGAACTTTATGACTGACAGCAGTCATAAAGTTAAAATGAGGACATTAGATCTGGCTATTCATCCAATATGACAGTTGTCTGGATAAAAGGGAAAAATCTGAGCACACACATGCACAGAGACAACATCATATGAAGTCACATGGGGAGAAAATGCCATGTTACTGGAACGATCCTCCATAAGCCAAGAAATGTCAAGGATTACCACAGACACCAGAAGCTAGAGGTGGCTTACTAGAGAGCATGACCCCACTGACACCTTGATATCTGAACATGTAGCCTCTAGAACCATGAAACAGTAAATTTTTATTGCTTTAGACCATCAGTTTTGGCATTTTGTTATAGCAGCCAAAGGAAGCCAATGAAGCATGTTAGCATAATTGTTTTTGAAGCACTCATTATAACCTACTTTTGTTGTCTATTTCTTTGCCTGTCTGCTTAATACGATTTCCCTTACTAGAAATTGCATCCAGTGAAATGGAGGCCTCATTTACCCTCCTCACTGCTATGTCTCCAGAACTTAGCCTTCAATAGATAATCAATAATTGTCATAGAAGCAGATGAGATACCAAAAAACATATTTTAGTTGGCCAAATAAAATTTATTACATGTGATAGGTATAAAGGTACTGCTATTCCAGTGGAAAACTATTATTTCTAGAAGAGAATTCAGGGACGCTTGTACTAATTGTAGAGTGAGGTTTTTTATTATGGAAGAATAAAGTGGAATATCTTTTTTTGAAAATTATATAATAACAATGATCAAATGATGGTGCCTGACCATTTTGCTGAGATTGATGACCAGATTTATATGGAAACTTTTTCAGAGTCCAGATCTCCTATCTGATGCCATTAAATAATTAGACTCCAAAACATGTCATCTTATCCCTTGGAGGTGAGTCTTCTAGATAAAATCAGATACTAACTTTGGCTGTAATAAAAGCTAGTGCTTTGAGATTCTTCATCTGTTTCATCTTAGACTCCATCACCAGTCCCTCATTAGTCATCTTCTGAGGTCTAGACATTAGCCTGACACTAGGGGAAATGACAAACACCTGTTAAAATGAGCTAAAGGTTATGAAATATATTATGGAGAGCTTGAATTTTTTCAGAGGAAATTGATGATGATGATGATAGTGGTGGTGGTGATGGTGGTGAAAATATAGCTTTAGTGTTTTTTTAAGAGAGAAAGAAAGGAAAAAATGTCAAAATCAATTTTGTTGATTTTTTTCATTCAGGTTTTTTGTATTTCCAATGCTTAATTGTGTATGTGGTGCTGGGGTTTGAACCAAGGTCCTTGTGCATGCCTGGCAAGCACTCTACCATTGAGCCACCTCTCCAGTCCTAGCCTTAGTATTTGAAGGATATGATAGCAACTTAACTCTAAATTTATCCTAGTTTACTTAGCCACAAAGCATAATCCTCAGCCTGGAAAAAAGAAACCACCAGACATATTGGACTGAGACTTAGAATTTAAGGGGAAGCAATTATTACCAGAAGACTAACATGAATCGAAAAAGGGAAATGGGAGGAGAGATACAGATATAGATATAGATATATCCCAAGTCCAACTCTATTTATTTTTTTCATATAGAATTTCTATTTTTTACTTATAGCAACACTTGGGAGACATCAAAACCAAATGTTGAATTTTTATCACAACTGATTCTATTTAACTACCTTAAACTGTTGAAGGACATGAACTTTGAGAGACTTGGCATGGCAGACCTATACTGTTAATAACTATAGTGTTGTTTCTGACCAATGACAACGGACTACATTAAACATCCAGCCAACAGTGAACACTGGGCTCATTCTCTTATCCAGAGGGTGCATTTTCAATAGTCAAGGAGCAGTACCATCCTCATTTTTAACACTTGAAAACTCACAAATTTTCATTCAGTGAATTCTTTACAGATGTGAATTACCTTGTATGCAAGCAAATCAGTTAAGCTTAAAAAATTATCTAAAATTCTTTGTTTCTTTCTTTGACACTGCCAAAAGCTCAGAGCATCTATATTTTGGGGAAAAAATTCTAGGGATTAGATAGAAAACCTTTTTTCCTAAAAAGACAAAAAAAATTCTAGTATTATACTCTCTCAGGAGCAGCTGAGAAGCCTTTCCAAAAAGAAAATCAGGCTAGGAAGTATAGCTTGGTGGTAGAGCAATTGCCTGGTGTGTGTGAGGTCCTGGGTTCAATCCCCAGCACTGCAAAAATAAATAAGATTTAAAAAAAAAATAAGCTTGAGATAAGTAACCTGGTCCACTTGGGTGACTTGCTTTTGTCCACCAGATACTTCATAAATTGGCGTTCACCTTGACCTAGCAGCAAAATTATTTTAGTAATACTAAAGAGCCTCTCTAATCTGTTATCCATCATCACAGTTCCCCCCAAATGACAGAAAATGAAGCACCTGGAAATCTGTGTTTTGGGGAGTTTTTTTCCTTTAAGCCCTTCTCTTTGATATTTGAAAATTTGTGACTGGACAGACTGAACATGAATATATGTAGGATGACAATATGCTTCCTACTATTAATCTTTCAAGCTTATTGGTTAATTCCAAATCCTGTGTGCAAGGTAAGATTAGCAGAGCTGTCCCTCTATTATGGCTTAACTCATGCCAAAGATTAATTCAAAAGGTACATCACTAGCAGTAAGGTCAGATAGAATCACAACTGGCTGAAGGAACGGACTTAAATAACACTGTTCATTTGTCATTATGTAGACTAATTGGTGTCCCCAGATGCGGGGGTTGGTGGAGGTGTCCTCACACACTGCAATGGAGAGGCAGAATGACTTATGGATAAGAATTCTTATTCCAGGGCTGGTGCTCAGAGGTAGAGTGCTTGCCGAGAATGGACACAGCCCTGGGTTTAATCTCCAGCACCACAAAAACACAAAACTATAAAACTATTGAATACTTATTGTTCCCCTGTCACTCTTTGACTTTGAGAGCATGGATAACATTATCCACTTCTTGGACTCAGTTTCTGTATCTATAAAATGCTGTCAATTCTTTGACAATAGCATGTACCTCAGAAAGATGTTGAGAGAATTAAATGAGAAGATGCATTAAAATATTTATCCCCAAAATTAAATATATACATATATATGTATGTGTATATATATATATGTGTGTGTGTGTGTGTGTGTGTGTGTGTGTGTATAATTAAAGTATATAAAATATCCCCCTGTCTAGGACATAGTATGCCCAATAAATATAAGCAATTTGCTACCACTGAGCCACCTTTCCAGCCCCCATCCATCATTTCTTAATTCCATTCCTCAGTCTCTCCAGCTATATTCCTCTCTCCATTTCTCCTCAGACCTTCATTCATATATTTCTCTCAGAAAAACATAAATGCATAAATTCACTTGAACTAAAGTAAAAATTACAGCTGCTCTACTGGCAATAGATAAAGTATACCTCAGTCCTATGATATTTTGTGTTAAGATTTTCTGTCAAAAGATTTCAAAATATCAAAGTGCATTATAAAATTCTTTAAGAATAAAATATTTTATGTAACACTGAATTACTTATGTTCATATCTAATAGAATATCAAAGTAGATGCATGCTTGAGATAGGATCATCTAACTGCAAGTTACCCATTGTTAACTACAGAGATTGTTGGTCAGATATTATCTTCCAGGGGGCGATCACGCCATGCCAAGGCAAGAAGAAAGGGATTTAATGACAGGGAAGCACTGCACTTTTAAAAGTTTCTCTACTTGTCTTTTAAGAGTGGTAAAAACTCTGGAACCTAAAATTTTAGGCAAATATCTTTTTTGCCAGAACCCTATTGGCTTTAAGGCAGTAGGTGTGCCCTAGCCCTATGTGTGGGGGTCAAAGAGCCCCTTTCTTGCTCTTGCTTTCCATATGAAAGGGCTTCTGAAATCTAAGAATAGGTCTGAATGAGCCGTGTAGATTGATAGCATCATTAACAAATGAGTTTTTACATGGTCTATGTGTGATCTGTGATTTCTCTTTTAATGATATAGAACAACCTGTTTTCACTGGTATGCCTTGGGACACACAGAAAAGAAAGCTTACCAGATAGTATATGCAGAAAGAAGGGAACAGTTAGAAAAATAAGTGATGTATAAAAAAAAGAATTGAATAAAAAAATATGAATTACACAAGTGGAAAACATTGAAAGATAGAAAATGTCCCAGGTAGAGGAAAAGTGAATATAAAGACCAGTGGCAATAGGGAAATTGGTGTGTTTTAACAACCAAAGGACAACTTCACTTGGTATTTCTAGGAGGCCATAACCTGGTATAAAACTGGCTCAATTCTTCTTAATTTCATAGATCAAATGAAAGATGACTCAAGCTAGTGGGGTCTGAAGATACTAAAAGGAAATTTGCTGGGGCTTCCTCTGGTCCACCTTACCTTTGACACACAATCATTGCTGGGTAGACATTCACATTACACGTTTCATCTAGCCCAGATGCTTTTCCAACTTTAGTATGCACATGAACTACCTAGGGATCTTATAAACATGGACACTGAGTCAAAAGGTCAGTCCTTGGCTGACACTGATGGAATGGAAGGACTCGGGGAGTGGAATAAGAAAACAATGTGGCTAAGGAATATTTCAAGGTGGAAAATGACTCTATCCAATACCCAAGGACTAGGCTCCCTAACTCCTGATCCCAAGTCTAGGTTTATATTATGCTAATAGCAATTTATTTTATATTCTTCTAATTATGATAAACATAAATCAGGAGTTGGGGATTTAGATCAATGGCAGAGTGCTTGCCTACAACTCCCAAGGCCCCAAGTTTGTTCCTCAGCCCTGAAAAAAGAAAAAAAATTATAAACAAATCTATAACCTGAACTACAGGTTTCCCTTTCTTACAATGTTGCATTTATGATGTAGCCTTTGCCAAAAATCCCAATTGTATTAACAAAATTCTAAACCAAGGGAGAAAGAATATTGCTGTTGAGCCAATCAGTATTTCTAAATTAAAAGAGCTATGTGGAAGGATTATTTCTAGCATCCAAGTTTTTAAAAAAATTAGTCATTAGCAACAATAACAGCAACATATGAACTGTTTCTTACCTACACACAGATGACTTTATATAGAAACTAAGAAAAAAAATCTTATACCAAATTTCTGAGATTTAGAGTTTTCCAATGTCCATGCCAAGTAGTTCAGCAGAATTTCAAGAATTTCCTGCCCAGTGAGGTCTTCTCTTGGTCTCTTGATGAATACATAAGATACTTATCTTTATTTTGATATTGGACTATCTCCAAGCAGCCACATTCAGATTTCTACTGCTCACATTTAGGATTCTTATTGTTTTCATGTTTTGAAGCATTACTTTTCATTTGCTTCTTGATTAAAAACAATCTTATTGTTCTCATGAATTCCTGTTATTTAAAGTCAAACTCTAAGAAACATTTTAGTAAATACAATAAATACCATTAATAAATCTTCAAAAATAATAAAAGGCTCTTTAGAATGGTTAGATTACCTAGTAAGTGTTGGACTTTTAATAACTAAGTTCATAATAATGATGTTTTGTGATGTTTCTATTGAAAAATCTGTTAAGCTGGATTTGTACTGTAATGTGTAGCACAGCGATTTACAGACTTGTAATTGTCTGAGCCTCGAAAGTTGGAATTGTCATTTTGGGAAAGTAACCAAGTCTCACAGGTTTAATGTTCCTTGGATAATAAAGTGAAAATGTTCAATATATAATAAAAGTCTATTAGAAGGTGGTTTATTTTTCCTCAATTGAAGGTAAACCACAAGTCACACCTTGTCCCCTGTGTACATAATGATACATATGCATTTAGTTCAATGTAAGCACAAAAAAGCCTATAATCTGTGTGCTATTCTCATCTTCACAAAGCAGTATGCATTACAACATGGTGGGAACACACACATTTTTACATCTTTATAGTCAATAGAAATTTCACATTATCAAGTCTTAAAAGGACACATATGAATTGAGTTACAAATCCATTCTACAAACCTAGTCCCCCATGTATAGAAAGTGGAAAATCTCTCTCTCCTCATTGTTCACTTTGTCTTCCATCAGACAGTCCATCTTCAGCCAATGGCTGTCGTCTATTGACTTCACAGCCTGGTCAGTGTCAGATGCAATCAGAATTATACCCAATGACAAAAACACTCATCTGCTAGTCTACCAGAAGCAATTGTGTGTAACACTTTTGCCTCAGAAGATTAAACCATATGATGGACCAGTTGAAGAAAACACACTCTAACGACTGTTAGAAACTGAGGCTTGTTTATCGACAATTATTCATTTCAGTAGTACTTGAGGTTTACTCTGATTGTTCACAGTAAGAGCTCAGTAAATACTAATAACTGAGTATTAGGGACTGGATAATATTGGGCTAGTATTAATATTACTAAATAACTAATTGTGTATTAGGCACTGGACCAATACTGGGAATATACAATTAAATTAAATAAGCATTATGTCTTTTATGTGAGCAAATCATCCCAAACCAAAACTGTGTCCAGAACACAGTCAATGCAAAGGGTGACACAGATGTAAATAAGGTGCAAATTTGTTTGGAAGTAATGACTCCCTCTTCAATTTCCATAATAGCTTTCTTTTCTATAATTTTTTCAATGCATAATCATTGAATATCACCTACTAGGTATTAGGCATAATGCTTGTTTCTTGAGTCTGTAAACATGAAACAGGATATAGTGATATTCTATAATTTATAGACTAATGTGTGGAGGAGAGAGTATTAAACACATAGTTGTAGAAATAATAACCATTTTTCTAAAAGCTACGAAGCAAAAGTACCAAGAGCTATAAGAAGACTATTGTGCCCTATTATACACAACATTCTTTAGATCTGTACTTGTGTCATCTTTGTATCACCCACAGAATTTAGAAAAGGACACTGAAAAAAATGACAAATAAACACTTGTTGAGAGATTAAGCCCTAGATTTAAAAATGAGTGCAAAGAATATAGCTTTTAATATATTAGAACAAATTGGAAAACCAAAAAAGTGGAAAATTTTCTGGACACCATAATCTACCAAAACTGAATCATGAAACACAGAAAACCTGAACAGATCAGTAAAGATCAATGAAATTGAATCAGTTAAAAAAAAAAAAAAAAAAAAAAAAAAAAAAAAAAAAAAAAAAAAAAAGTCTCCCAATTAAGAAAAGGCCAGCACTGAATGAATGGCTTCACTGCTGAATTTTACCAAATGTTTAAAGAGTTAGCACCAGTATTTCTCAAAATAGTCCAAAAAGTTAAAAGGAAGCAAACCTTTCTAAACTCATTCTGAGTCAAGCTTTACCCTCATACTAAAACTAGACAAGGATCTAGAAAAGAAAACTACAGACCAATATCCTTGTTGATCACAGACAGAAAAAATCCTCAACAAAATACTAGCAAATCAAATCCAACAGCACATCAGAAGAGTTATGAATCATGATCAAGTAGAATTTACCAAGGGATGCAAGGTAATATGCAAATTAACAAATGTAATACAGCACAACAGCAGAATGCAGTGCAAAACCCATGTGGTCATCTCAATAGATGCAGAAAAGCATTCGGTAAAACGCAGGGTGTAGTGATGCATGACTGTAATCCCAGAGACTTGGGAGGCTAAGGCAGGAGGATCACAAGTTCCGGGCCAGCCTGGGCAACTTAGCAAGACCCTCAGCAACTTAGCAAGACCCTGTCTCAAAATAAAGCATAAAAACGATTGGGGAAGTAGATCAGTGGTAGGGTGAACTGGGTTCAAATCCCTGTACACAAAAAAGTGACAAGGAAGCAAGCAATATCCTTTCATGATAAAAACCTTCAAAAAATAGGTATTAAGTCAATAAAATAAAGACTACCTGTGACAAACCACAGTCAGCATTATACTGAATGAGGAAAAGCTGAAAAGTTTTCCTCTAATATTAGGAACAGTATAAGAATGTCCACTTTCATCAATCTTGTTTGACATGGTACTGGAAGTCCTGGCCAGACTAATAAAAGAAGAGAAAGATATAAAAGGTATACTACATGCTTTTATACATTGAAAAATCTAAAGACTCCACTGAAAACCTACTAGAATTTATAATTGAATTGCAGCATACAAAAAATAACATATAAAATTAGTAGGATTTTTATACATCAATAATGAACTTGCTGAAGAAGAAATTGAGACAGCTATAAAAATAAGTAAATAAAATACCCATAAATAAATTTTACCAAAGCAGTAATGATTTCTACAATGGAAATTATAAAACTCTGAAAAATGTTGAAGAGGGAAAAAAATGCTGGAAAGTAATCCAAGATTCATGGATTGGAAGAATTGATATTATTAAAATGCCCATGCTACCCACAGTGATTTGCAGTTTGTGGAATGCTAATGGCATTCTACACAGAAATATAAAATAACAACTGCACTCATACGGAGCAACAAAAGACCTGAATAGCCAAAGCAATCTTCAGCAGAAAGAACACAAGTGGAAAAATTGCAATACTCAACTTCAAAGCACACTATAAAATTTTAGTAACCAAAACATGTGGTACTGGCATAAAAAGTGACACATCAAACAATGGAACAGGACAGAGAACTCAAAAATAAATGCATCTACAGCCAACCCATCTTTAAATAGGGACTAAAAACATGCATTAAAAAGACATTCTCTTCAATAAACAGTACTGAAAAATTTTTATTCCATATGCAAAAGAATGAAACTAACTAGACCCCTATCTCTCACTACGTCAAGAAGATTCAGCTTGGGCTGGAGTGGTGGCTCGGTGGTTATGGCGCTTGCCTGGCATGCGAGAGTACGCGAGTTCAAACCCCAGCACCATGTACACAACAGAGTGTCCAAGGAATGAAAGTCACATGAAAAACTAAATAAAAATTGCTTCTCTCTCTCTCTCTCTCTCTCTCACTGTCCCCTCTTTCTTAAAAAAAAAAAGATTTAACTCAAAATACCTCAAAGATCTAAAACTAAAACTTTGAAAGTAATAGAATTGAAACTATCAGACTACTTATAAGAAAACATACGGTAAACACTTCAAAATGTCAGGGTAGGCAATCATTTCTCTTGGAGATCCTAAAATCACAGGCAACACAAATAAAACTAGACAAATAGAATTATATTAAGTTAAGAACCTTCTGTCCAGCAGCAGAAATAATTGGCAGAATAAAGACAAAACCTATAGAAAGGGAGAAAACATTTGCAAATTATTTATCTAACAAGGAATTAATATCCAAAATATGCAAGTAACTAATAATTTCAACAGAATATAAAAACCAATAATCCATTTTAACATTGAGCAAATGATCTGAATAGACATTTCTTTAAAAAAAAAGTATGTGAAAGAAATGTTCAACATCACTAATTATCAGGGAAATGCAAATCAAAATCACAATGAGCTATCATATCACTCCAGTGATGATGGCTATTTTCAAAAAGATAAAAAACAAATACCAAAGAGGCTGTAGAGAAATGAAACCCTTGGACATTGCTGATGGGAATATAAGCTAGAGTAGCAATTATGGAAAATGGTATGGGGTAGCTGGATCATACAATAGTTCTATTTTTAGTTTTTTGAGGAACCTCCTTGCTCCAAAGGAAATAAAGCCAGTATATCAAAGAGATATCTGAACTTTTATGTTTATTGAGCACTATGCTCAACCAAAGTGTCCATCAATGAATGAATGGATTTTGAAACTGTGGTACGTATACACAGTGGAAAATAATTTAAATATTAAAAAGAATTAAATTCTGTCATTTGTGGTAACACAGAACTGGGCAATATTGTGCTAAGTTGAATAAACCAGGCACAGAAAGAAATACTATCTGCTTTTCTTCATATGGGAGCGCTAGAGAAGTAAATTTCATTGAGATAGTATAAAAGTGGTCGCTTGAGGTGGGCTTATAGCTCAGTAGTAAAGTGCTTGCCTAGCACATGTAAAATACTGAGTTTGATCCTCATCACCACTTAAAAATAAAGATATAAAAATGTTTTAAAAGGGCTGGAGAGGTTGCTCAGTGGTTATGGCACTTGCCTGGCATGCGCAAGGATGCAAGTTCAAACCCCAGCACCACATATACAATGAAGGGCTGGAGCAATGAGGGCCACATGAAAAACTAAATAAAACTGATTCTCTCTTTCTCTCTCTCTCACAGTCCCTCTCTCTTTGTAAAAAAAAAATTCTTTTTTAAAAAGTGGTCACTAGAGTTTAAGAAGAGTAACAGAAAGAAGGAATCAAAGGAGATTGGATAACAGATACATAAATACAAATATAAAGGAGGGATAGGATAACAGATACATAAATACAAATATAAAGGAGGAATAAATTCTGGTGTTCTAAAGCTCAATGTGGTGACTATGGTTCCAAGGGGGTAAAAGGTAAAAAGGGAGGTGGACATGCTGATCACCTTGGTTTGATCATTGCCCGTTATGCATGTGCATTGGGTTGTCACATTGTGCCCCATAAATATTTATGATTTTGTGTAACAATGAAAGAAATATTTTGAATGAAAAGATTAATTAAAATTGCTAGGTGTGGTATTTTTTTATTACAATTCAAAGCATTTCCAGTTTTCCTCCTTGAAAGCGTGTGGCAGGATTATACTTTTATATCAACTGAAAGATAAGCATGGCCATATCAGTGGCTTTGACCAATAAAATGTTATTAAAATGGGTGTATATCATCTCTGAGTAAAAGCTTTGAAGAGGAAATGTGCAATTAACTGTGTTTCCTCCCCCACCATGACGATGATGTTCCAGAGTAAGGGTAATCTATTAGCCTGCATCCCTGGCTTAGCAAAACCTGAGCACCTCCACCGACAGGATAGATAACTTAGTTGTGCAGTAACCTTTGTTGTTCTAAGCCTTAGAGATTTATGGGTTGTTCCTTGAAGGAGCTTAACCTAATCGATACTAACTGATAACTCATATAAGTTTAGATATCTGTGGTGAGTATAACAAGGGCAAAAATATTTTTAAAATATTAAACAAACTGCTGGTAAGATCATTGTGTTTCTTAACTCTCAGCAAAAGGCTTGGGGTGCTCCCTGAAAGAGAAGTCTCTCTTTAAAATGGATCCTAAAAAATGTAATGCTTGTCATGAGAAAGATTATTATGTAATTATAGAAGGATTTTTGTGTGTATGTGACTGATTAAAAAAATAACAATAACACTGGCACAAAAAGAGTGCATCAATGTATCTCTACTCTGACATTATTTACCAGATATTATTACAGAATTTGGGTAAGAATGAGAAAGGATTGTCTAGGATATTTCAGGGAAAGATTATCATCCACATGGCCATACCTATTTCCATTTTCTATTCTGTCTTCATTCATCTGCTTTCTCTTCTCTTTTTTGGAGCCCTAAATGTATTTTACTAGCTCTACCAAGTGTAACTGTTATTAAGACATTGCATTTAATAAAACATCATTCTGTGAATTTGATTAATTTAAATATATTTTATAAATTCAATAATTTCTGGATAATCTGTATTTTACAAATATTCTGACCATGCATTATTGAGAACCAGACCCTGCACTGGTGTTAACTCTAAGGTACTAATGCCCAGGACACTGAAATGGCTGTCGGTCTTATATGCCACAGCATTAGGTGGTGGCAGACAATATACTAGCTCTTGTCAGGGTCTAAACTAAAATAGCAGCTCAGTCTGAAACGGGTTGTGTAAGTTGGAGCTATGAGAAATGGGAAAAACATTTACAATAATTTTGAGCTTAAACTTAGACATATACAGAATTAAACTGTTAAATATTAAATTGTTAAAATGACTGCTACCAAGGCAGTCATTTTGCTGGTGGCTCAACAATTATGGTGTTTGCTTGGCATGCATGAGTATCCAGGTTCAAACCCTAGCACCATGTGCACAATGAAGTATCAGAGCAATGAAAATCACATGAAAAACTAATAAAATTGATTCTTTCTTACTCTCTCTTTCTCTCACTATCCCTCTCTCTTTAAAAAAAATGATTGCTACCTTCCTGCTATAACTGGATATATACAGGAAGATTTAGAAAATAATCATTCTAAACTGGACTTTAAACATTTTTTATATTCATTTTTTTGCCATTTGTAAAAAAAAATACCATTAGGAATATTTTGAGGGTTATTACTAATTGTTACGTATTTTATGAGAAAGGGATTAGTCCTCTATTTTATATAATTCATAAACTTAAATACATAAGCATTATTTTATTACACTTAAAATCCTATTTTCTTCCAGTGGAATGTAATGCTAACTTTATATTTACAAATTCAAAATTAGAGCAAGAATTCATGTTCATAGAAATTTGATATACTATGAATTGGACTAGAGAAATATTTATTCCTTTAAGCAATGGGTTTCAATAATTATTCTTGAGTAATGACAAATGTCCCTAGCACACTGGATGAATTTCAGTGGAGGACAATCGTAGTCAATGATTTACAAATTCTAACTGGAAATAAAAAGATGTATTGAACTGAACAGGAAATGAAATGCATCAATACATAACAACAATGAAAAATAAATTTAGCAGAAATCATCAATGAAAACACTAAATTACAAAAGCACTAAACTTATTAAAGATGAAAGGGGAAGCAACTGATAACTGATTACCATTTAAAAACTGTTCCAAGAAGACACTACAGTTCATGACTTATTTTCTTTGTGCATAATATCATGTAGAAAACAATTTTTCAATTCATGCAGTCATATTTATACTGCACTTTTCCACTTAAATGTGTTCATAAATATTAATCAATTCCCACAACAACAGTAGAAGATAGCTAAGAATTATCTACAGTTGACAGACTGCAAGCTTAAAATGATGTTTGGCTATAATGCCAAGGACTGCTGAGGGAGTTAATAAGAGAGCTGACACCCTGTCCAAAATCCTGGCTCCTGGCTGCTGCTGAGGTGAAGGAAGCTGTCAGAGAGTTTAGCTGTTCTGCCCTCTGCCCTACACACTGACAGGAAGGAGCCAAGAGCACTGGCTCTGACATTACTCCTGTGTAGTCAGCAAAGCTGTTGCAGGTGCTGCTTCCCTCCCCGCTCTTGCTGCTTCACAGAGTTGAGTGTCTCACCTGTCCTTGGGGAAATTTAACACAATTTTCAAACACACAATTCAGGGGGCTGGAGTGGTGGCTCAGTGGTTACAGCAATTACCTCGCATGCTCAGGGACGCAGGTTTGAACCCCAGCTCTATGGACACAACAAAGTGTTGGAGCAACAAGGGCCAAATGAAAAATGAAATAAAACTGATTCTCTCCTGCTCCCTCCCTCCCTCTCTCTGTCTCTATCTCTATCTCTCCATACCTCTCACAGTCTCTCTCTCTCTCTCTCTCTTAAAAAAAAACAAAAACAAAAAAACTCACAATTCAGAGATGCAGCTCAAGAAGAAGTCCTCCCTAAGTTTGACTGAGAAAGTCTGCTTAGAGCTTAGCAGGTAAAAGCACTGAATTGAATGCTATAAAGCTAAAGCCGAGAGTCTGGGCCTGACCCAAGGGAATTCTTAATGGCAGACACCTTTATTTGCATGCTTTTAATCTTAGGAAGCTTGTGATCTATATGTGGCATGTTGGCAACCAGCTACCAGGGACTAAGAATCTCTTAGCATGTAACATTTTTTCTTTTGGTGGAATAATTTAAATGCAAACGTTACAGCTTAAAAAAAAAATACTAAGAACTTTTTTCCCTCTAGAATCTGGTTCTTCCTATAGAAGACTGCTTTTTTCCTATATAGAACATGAATCCCAGGGGTACTCTACCACTGACCTCCACCCCCAGCTCTTTTCTTCATTTTTATTGTGAGACAGGGTCTTGCTAAATTGCCCACACTGGCCTTGAACTTGCAATCCTCCTGCCTTAGCCTCCCAAGTAGCTGGGATTTCAGGCGTAAGTCACGACCACCCAGGCCTCAACAGAAAAACTTTCTGTTTCTAGTAAACACTCAAAAGCTCAATTTGAAACTCTTTGGAGTTCATGTATACCCTCTTTTCCTTGGTGATTTAGACCTCAGTTTGTTACTCTGCCTTTAAGGAAAAGACTATCTTCCATCTCAAAATAAGGAGTAAAGAAAAACATATTAGAGTGATAGTAGTGTCCTTTGCCAGTTCTGTAACCTTGGCAAGTGGCTTAAATTCTAGCCTCAGGCTGCTCATGTATGACATAGAGATAATAACAATCCCTGTCATAGATTCAGTAAATCAATCAACAAATATTTACTGAGGACTATATGCTAGACATTATGATATACAAGTCATTTACCAGATGGGAAAATGTAAATTAATGACTATTTAAAATACTGAAAAAGGGGCTGGAGCAGTGGTAAAGTGTTTACAGCATTTGCCTGTCATGTGCAAGGACGTAGGTTTAAACCCCAGTACCATGTACAAAATGAAGTGTCGGAGCGAGGAAAGCCACATGAAAAACTAAATTGAATCTTTCTCTTTCTCTCTTTGTCTCTCTCTTCTCTTTAAAAAAAAAAGTACAGAAAAAAGAAAAGCACTAAGAAAACAAATATTTGAGCACTATATGCTAATCACTATGTCTAGTTTTAGGCATAAAAATCTAAATCAAGGTTTCTGCCCTGACATTGTTTATAGCCTGCCTGAAGGATAGAAATTAAACCAATAATAGCAAACAAAGTTAGTAATTTCAATTGTGATAAAAGCTTTGAAGAGGACATCATCCTGGCCTTGATAGCTGGGGACTTCCTATGCAGGGACCATTGAGCGATACTTGCAGGGAGGGTAATAAGAGCTGCTGTGGAGGACTCATGATGAAGGAGTCCCATGTGCAAAATCACGTCATAAGAAGCAGCCCCTCACTTTCTAGATGCTCTGAAAACGGCCACTGAGGCTGGACTGAACAAAATAAGGAAAATGGCAAGAGGTGAAAATAGATGGACAAAATGTGCAGGACCCTATAGACTCTAGAATGTGAAAACACAGTAAGATCATAAATAAAGGATTTCAGCACATGGAAATCTTCACCTAATGTCAATTCCTCGAATTCCTTGACATTGATTCCCTTCCACAATTTCCTTCTACAATGTAGTTTTTTCACCTTCACTATGGTTTTCTTAGTGCTATTCTTATTTTTTTTAAGAAAGAGGGACAGTGAGAAAGAGAGAGAGAATCAATTTTATTTTAGTTTTTCACGTGGCTTTCATTGCTCTGAGATTTCATTGTGTATGTGGTGCTGGGGTTTGAACTCAGTACTCTCGCATGCCAGGCAAGCGCCAAAATCGCTGAGCCATCGATCCAGCCCCAGTGCTATTCTTTTTAGTGTTGCAAATTGAATCACTTCGTTATGCATTTCTCTATCCTAAATGTCTTACATATCTGTTTCTATTATGAATACTCCCACCAAACAATTATATGACCATTGCAAAATGATGCAAGATTTTTCTAAAATTATTTAAAGGAAATTATCAATTTTTTCCTTACAGTGTGTTATGATAGGTGGCATATATATATATATATATATACAAAAAATCTTGTGTCCCATTTACTTATGCAAATTTATAAATAATAAACATCAAAAGTAAAATTTATTATCTTTAAATTATTTTAAATCATTCCGTTCTATTGAACCACCCTGCATTTTGTAGTTCGCCTTAGTTTCAAGTGCTGTGTCCTTTCCTGTTGTGTGTGATTTCGTTTTTGTTGTTGTTGTTGTTGGTACCAGGGATTCAGCCCGGGGCACTCAACCACTGAGCCACATCCCAGCCCTTTTAATTTTGTTTTTATTTTTAGGCAGGGTCTCACTAAGTTGCTTAGAGCCTCACTAAATTAGTAAGGTTGGCTTTGAATTTGCAATCTTCCCACCTCAGCTTCCTGAGCCCCTGAAATTATAGGTGTGCACCACCGCACCTGGCCTTTCCTAGGTTTTAAATATGATTACACAATTCAATTTCTGCTGTCTTTATTTAACAAATGAGAAATACTCATTATTTTTCTCATCCATTTCAGTCTTTGTAGAACTACAGTACTGATAAAGAAGCAAAAGTTGTGAAGTAGCACATAAGCATGATGTCAAAATTGTCTGCTTGGTCATTAACGTGTCTAAAACCTTGCTGTATTTATTTTGAGGATGAAGACTAATAAGTGAACTGAAATACTCAAAGATCACACTTAGCATATCAACTCTTCCGTGTGGTTTTCTCTGACTCACGTGGTTTGGTGAGCTAGCTGCTAGAATGACCTTGTGGATACAGTTAGTGTTTATACTTCTATTGTCCTATGAATTTTCTATGCACTGATTATCTAAAATAAATTAATAAAAGTCATAATAACAGCAACCATCATTAAGTGTCTTTCACTTTGTTGGTAATTTCAATCTGAATCTGTCAGAGAAAGATGTTGGTGGGATCAAGGAAAGGTGGATGATAACCATATAGATTATTTTTATTTTATGGTACCTGCATTATCTTCAAATAGTCATCCCCCAATTAATAAGCCTTTTAAGCTACCCAAAGTTAATTCTAAATCATCCATATATCAGATTGACTATTCAAAACATAAAAGAAATGCAAACTAAAAAGTTATAAGTACTTACCACATTGAGATTAATAAAGTAGTTCACTAAGAAATAAAGGCACATTATGCATTCCACTTTATGTATTTTTACCATTGATAAATTTATTGTCACTCATCCTCACTACGAAATAGAAAACTGAGGCTGAGGCTTTAATTCTCATAACTGAGTCACACAGTAAGTGACAAACAGGAATTAGTTCCCGGGCGTCTATTCCCTTTTGCTGCATGGGGAGGAGATTTCCCCACACTACTCTCCTGCGTCTACTAGAATGCGTTGGACTCAGGCATTCACCCTCCGGGAGTGCCCAAGCAGTTGCCTCCCCCTCGCAGGGATTACCCTCTACTTCATCCTGCTCCTCAGGCAACCTGGTGTCTGAATCTCCAGGCTTCCCACCCAAGCCATTCCTTTGTAGTTTGATCTTTGTAGATAAACCCAACAGTGCTGATTCCATGTGATCTTTACCCAAATTATGACCTCTCTCTCTTCTGATGGTTTTAAACTGTAATTACCCCTTCTTTCCTGATCATTATATTCAAGTGCACATTCCCTTACTCCTGGAACAAACACGTTTTGAATACTTCCTAGATTCCAGGGACTCTGCCAAAGCCTGGAAAAAGACTGCGCTTCTTTCTTTCGGAGAAGTCTAGGCCTCTTCTTTGCTTAGTCATGATTTTTCCCCCCAAGAGAGAGGACAGAGAGAAATCGATTTTATTTATTGTTTCATCTGGTTTTTGTTTTTCTGATACTTTGTTGCATATGTGGTACTGAGGTACGAAGCTGGGTCCTTGCACATCCCCAGCAAGCGCTTTACCTATGAGCCACCTCTCCAGCCCCCAGTCATGGATCTTCATGCAACCAACTGCCTCTGAGGGATGCCTTCTTTTGTCCTACCCTGACACAAGAACTCATACTGTGCAGCAATTAGCACAGCTGGACCCTGGCACGTCTTACATGCCGGTATACACTGAAAGTGAAAAAAGCAATAAAACGGGCTTTAGCTAGGAGGGGCCCCATCTTCTGGGCAGCAGTTATAAATATGGAATCACAGGATTTGTTAGAGAGAGGTACCTAACTTGTTGATTAATGTTGTTGTCTATGCACAGTGCCAAATAATAGAACAATAATGGGAACAGTCCTGTTTTGCCTCTAATGCTCCTGGACTAATCTGAAACAAACAAACAAACAAAGAGCCTAACAAGTGTGGAGCCCAGCTGTTGAATATATGAATGTAGGATGGACATACAGACTTCTAATAAGTAATGTTTATTGAGGGGATTTTGTGGCAACAGACTTTATGGTAGCTGTTTTTTCTTCTTTTTTTAAAGAGAGAGGGACAATGAGAGAGAGAGAGAGAGACAGAGAGAATCAGTTTTTTATTTAGCTTTTCACATGGCTTTTGCTGCTCTGACACAAAGTTTTGTACGTGGGTGCTGGGATTTGAACTCGTGTACTTGCGCATGCTGGGCAAGCAACGTAACTGCCTAGCCACCGCTCCCATCCCTATGGTAGCTGTTTTGATCTTCACAATACCCCTTGTGTAGTACTTATTTGCTAAGACTTTGAAATTGTGATATAGAGCTAATAAAGAGAAAAGTGTATAAAACTGAAATATATGGCTTAAAAGTTGCTGCAAAATTAACACTAAAATAAAAAACAGCATTGTCAACACAGGACCATTTGATTAACCCCATTCACCACCAAACACTTTACTTTTATGGAATTCAGTTAACTTCCATTTCTTTCACATTTCACAACGTAATGACCCAGCCCTAAAGATATAATTTAATGTTGCCTTTTTTTGGAGGGAGGTCATACGGTAGATGTTCTATTGTGCTTTGCTTAACATTGTATCTTTAAGATTTACCTACTTTGTAACATATACCACAAAGCCAATTATTTCCATTACTGTGTGGTATAATTTTGTGTGGATATACTCCAAGTGTGTATTTGACTGGATGATTTTTGGTTTGCTTCCAGTTTGGGGTCATTTTGAACAGTGCTATGTGTCTCCTATTACACAAGTATGCACAATTCTCTCTCTAGTAGTGCAGTTCCTGTGCCACAGGTTATGGGTATTTACGCTATCAGTAGAGATTGTACCAACTGCTCTTGGACAAGCAATCAAGAGAATTCTTGTTACATTATGTCCTTATGTGATTTGTATTATCAGACTTTTGATGGTCACCAATCTAAAGGAATGTAGTACTTTCCCACTGACTTTAATATTCATTTTTCTGGTTTCCAGTGATTTTGAGCATCTTTCTTAGTATTTTATTTATATTCCATCTTTTACAAAGTAGCTGTTTGGGTCCTTTGCCCACTTTTGCTTTAGATTTTTGTATTGTGTTTCTCGATGTGTAGGGATTCTTTCTAGATTAAAGCTCCATTAATTCTGTATATTGAAAATTCATTTTCCTCCTTTGAGGATTACTTCATCCCTATCTAATGGTGTCTTCGGTAAGCAGAAAACAAGTTCATTATAGATACATTTCTTGCTTTATTTCTTTTATTGATAATGTTTTATGCATTACTTAATAAATCTTATCAGGAGATTATAAAGATGCTCTCATATGCTACTTTCACACTGCCTCAGCTCAGAACTAATGACCAAAATGTATTCTATGAGGAAAACAAGGCCTTTGTAAAAAAAGCTATTGGTGCAATTGGCTATCTATTTAAAATAGTAGTAAATGTGTAGGTTTCATGATACATAAAAATATTCAAGATAAATTAAAAGTACAATGCAAGAATAGCAGAAAATACTAGAAGAAAATATTTTTGAAGTCTAAATATGGCAAAAAGTCTTTCTGAACACAGTCTTAAAGCAAACATTTGTCAGATTGATTTACATGAAAAAATTTGACTTCTATAACACAAAAGATGCCACAAGGAAAGTTACAACGAAAGGGACAATAACTGCAATCTAAAAAAACAGACAACGGATCAGTATTTTTGCTATATAAAAGCCTTCTACACATTACAGAAATAATAGCCAAAAGAAAAATAGGCAAGAGACATGAACAGACATTCCATAGGCAAAAAAATACAGAGGGCCTTCCATACTTGGAACATATACATACTCAAGGTCCTTAGAAATGAAAAGGCATATTAACACCATAATGAGCAGAATGGCAATTATCAATAATACAAACAATAATAAATGCTGGCAACGATGTGGGGAAAGTACATGTATATATTTTTGATGGGACTGCAAATCAGTACCACTCTGAAAAGCAGTATGCAGATTCCTTATAAAACTAGTGATAGACCCATCTATACCACTCCTTGGAATTCATCCTAAAGAACTAATATCAGCATGCTAGTGAGACAGCCACATCAATGTTTATAGTAGCACAATTAACAAGAGCCAATTTATGGAACCAGTCCAGATGTCTGTCAACAAATGAATGGATAAAGACAATGTGGTATATATACATAACTCAGCCTTAAGGAAGAACGAAATTATGGCATTTGCTGTTAAATGAACAGAACTTGAGCAAAATAAGCCAGACTCAGAAAGTCAAAATAAAAAATTTTCTTTCATTTGTAAAATCTAGAGTAAAATCGGGGGGAAAAAAAAAGGTGGGTAAGGGATCCCATGAAAACAGAAGGAAGGTTAATGGAGTAGATGAAAGGGATAGAGGGGGAAGGAAGACGGATGGGAAAAGAGGGACAGTGGGATGAAACTAACCTAACTGGTATGTATGTGTATGAATACTCTGCAGTGAAGTTCACCCTTATGTATATCTATCACTTATCTTAAAAGTTTTAAATAAATAAACGGAAGATCAGTAGAGAACAACAAGGGGATCTTGAAGAAAGAGGAGGATAGAGAAAGGGAAGCTACTGAGGACTGAAGTGGAGCTAATCATATTCCACATTTGTATAATTAAGTCTGATAAACCCCACTATTATGTATAACTATGATACACTAATAAAACATTAATGAAGGGCTATTGTTTGCCCTGATTGACCAAAAAATACAAATATTGCTAATATCTACTTTGGTACTGATATGGGAAAATAGATGTCTTCAAACATGATTTGTGGAGGTACAAATCAGTACTGTCATTTAGAAGAAAAATTTAGCGACATTTAAAATATATATTCTGTTCAATTCTATAGTTTCAATTGTAAAACTTATTTCCCAGAAAAACTGTGTGGCACTTAGAAAAATAAAATATAATAACAATGATCATACTTATGAACAAAATTATATTAAGATAAATTGCACATACTGTACTTTTCTCAAATGCTTGCCTTGAATCCCTAATATGTACCATACACTGCTTTAGGTACTGCAGCTATAGCATAGACAGAAAAACAGACAAAAACTTTTGTTCACAAGGAGATTTACATTATAGTAAGAGGAGGGAAAGGTTGGTAAACAATAAGCATAATAGGAGTAAATAATATTGTCTTTAAAGGATATGAATACTGAGGAGGGAGCACAGAAAAGAGAAAGCAGAGTTTGAAATATAACTTATCACCCAAGGAGGGTTACTTAAGCAAAACCTTGCAGAAATGACACAGATATCTGGGAAAGAGTGGCAGGCCACTGCAAGGGCTGTGAGGGGGAATTTGCACAGTGAATCTGAGGGACAGAAAGAGGTTCAATCATGGCAGAAGAGAACAAGGACAGAGTGGTAACAGAACAGAGAGGCTGACAGACTACACAGCGCAGGCCTTGCAGCCTACCACAGCAGCGTAGACTTGATTCTGAATGAGGGCGGAAGCCATTGGAAGGATACGAACAGAGGAAAAGCAAAATCTGTTTTATGCTTAAAGAACCTCTCTGTCTGTTGGGTGGAGAATAGAACAGAGGTGGGGAAGGGAAAGCATAGAAGGAGGAGGACTTATTAAGAGGCTACTGCACTATTTCAGATTGGAGACACAGTGACTTAACTCTAGTTATTAGCAGAGAATAAAGTTGATTAGATTCTGGACATATTTTTAAAATGTAGGTGCAGCTTTTTTTGTTTTGCTTTTTTTTTGTTGTTATTGTTATTTGTTTTTTTAACTGGAGATTAAACTCACTGGCACTTAGCTACTGAGGCACACCCCCAAGATTTTTTTTTTTTTTTGAGACTTTGAACTTGAAATCCTCTGCTTCACCCTTCCAATTTGCTGTGATTACAGGCATGCATTTGATAATGAATAATATGTGAGATGTAACAGCAAGAAAGAAATCAAGAATAGCTCTAAGCACTTTTGCTTAAGAAACTAGGAAAATAGAGCTTTCGTTAATGGCATGAGGAAGACTGCAGATACAGTAGTTGGTTTTAGAGGAAATGTTAGGATGTCACTTTTAGGAATATGAGTTTAAAGTATCTTAGGTCACAAATGGAGATGTAAACTAGACAACTGGACTATAAACCTGAATTTCAGGGGAAAAATGGAATCTAGAAATATAAATTTAATAATTTTCAAAGTATAAATATAATTTTTAGGTCATCAGTTTAGATGTAGAGAAGATAAAATAGGAGAGAGTGGGAAGGGAAGGAAGATATTTGAAGAATTTAAACGTTAAGAGATCAGGAAGACAAAGATGAATCATCAAAGGATACTGATGGAGCAAAGAGGCAGCCAATGAAGAGGGGATAGATTTCCTCTTAACCTAGTTAAAAAAACAACAACAACAACAACAAAAAAAAAACATTTACCAGCCAGAAGCGGTGTTACACACCTGTAATCTCAGCAGCTGGGCAGGAGAATTCCAAGTTTGAGAGAAGCCTCAGCAAGTCAGTGAGGTCCTAAGCAATTTAGCCATCTCAGTCCCTGTCTCAAAACAAAAGAAGACTGGGGATGTGTCTCAGTGGTAAAGTGCCCCTGGTTCAATCCTCAGTACCAAAAACAAACAAACAACACTGTACTCACCAAGGATGGAGAGATCAATTGTCAATGACACTCCCATGACTATAGTAAAATGTGGAGTGGATATTGACCACTGAATTTAGCAAATGAATAACATTGATGACCTTAGAGTTTGGTGGAGTGAGGGAGACAAAAGTTCATCTTCACGTGCTTAAGAGAAAGTGGGAGAGTAGGGATTCCAGACAGTGAACTGGACAATCATTTCATCAAAGGGAAGCAGAAAACAAGTTGGTAATTGGAAAAAAAAATTTTTGTTTTAAGATGAGAAAAATAGCAGCATGCTTGTATTATGGTGAGAATAACAGTAGAAATAAAAAAGGTTGTTAAATGATAGGGGGAAGTGATATTTTTTGAGAAAATGATGTCTAGTCTCCACGTGAAGGGTTAGCCTGACAAATATAAATGCAGATAATCTGTAGCGGTGATTTTCAAACTTTAGCTACATCAGAATCACCAAAAGGTTTTGCTAAAATACAGATTTCTGGGTCACACATCTAGAGTTTCTGATTCAGTATTTCTCAACTGAGACTCAAGCATTTCTGTTTCTAACAAGTTCCCCGGGTATGGTTCCAGGTCTGGGAGCCACAATTTAAGAATCATTGGCCATAATAATAGGAGTCAAGGTAGATGTTTTATTCAGCCTTTTCATCACCAAAAGACTCGACAAGAACACAATCGGAAAGGAAAAGTTTATTTTGGCTCACAATTTGAGGGTTAGTCCACAGTTGGCCAACTTCATAGCTCTGTTTCCATGGTGAAGCAGAGCATCCTAGTGGAGGAAAGCAGCTCAGGACATGGCAACAATGAAACAGCGAGATCCCCACACCGTAGACAAAATGTGTACCCCCAAAGGCACACCACCAGTGACCTACCTCCTCCAGCCACACTTTATCTGCCTACAGCTACCACTCACTTAATCTAAATCAGTGGATTAGTCCACTGATTAAGTTACTCTAATTATTTCACATATGAAAATTTTTGCATTGTCTTACACATGAGCTTTTGGGAGACACCACATGATTAGATAGGTTAATATGGTTAGTAGGAGTTTAAGGAATATTTATTCAATTGTTTCTAGTTTCTTTGGAAAAATACCTGGTCAAGTCTTGAGAGTAAAGCTGAGGGTGGAGGTAGTAGCAGTTTGATGAGAGGAAAAATATGAAGTGAATTTTTAGGGCAGCAGTATAGTAAATGCGCCACAACAATAAAGTATGTTTGCCTGATAGCATTAACTACTAGTTAAAGTACATAAACAATGCTTGCATGTATCTTCTTCAATTCAGACCAATCTCTCAGATGTACATGTAGAGAACAGAATAAAATCTGTATACCTGTTAATTAAAAAAAAGATAACGTGTGTGTTAGCTGTTGCTGCATAACAAATCATCCCAAAATTCAGAATCATTATTCAGTTGGCATGGCCAGTTGTATAGTCTTTTTGATCTGAACCAGTGTCAGCTAATCAAGGCTGGGCTCCCTCATGGTCTGTGGTCAGCACACACATCAGCTGGGGACTGATTGATTTTGGATGGCCCTGCTTAAATAGCTGGCAGTACAATGACTCGAGGCTATGATGGCTGTGGTGACTGTGATGATATCTCATTACCCAGAACACTAGACTACCCTTATTCATATGGCAGTAGCAGCATTCCAAAAAAGAGTATGATCTCAAGGTTTCTTGTGACTGAAGCTCATGATGTCACTTTTTACTTCCTGCTGGAGGTCAAAGTAAGCCACAAGGTGGACCACATCAAAGGAGGAGTGGAAAAATAAATTCCAAAGGCTGCATAGTCATATTTCAAGGGAAATGGATACAGGGAAAAGGAGAATCAAGGCTATTGCTGAAATCTACCACTACTAGGCTTGTGATTTTCCTGAATATAAAGTGGTGATAAAGAAATACAGGAATGAAGGCTGTATCAGTGAAGTGATTATAATGATTTTTCATATGTATTCATAGCTTATGTAGAAAGAAATGAGAAGAGCAGTAGAAGACAGTAAGAAGGTGGGAATCATTAAATTGTAGATACACTGACCTCAAAGGAGAACTGGAGTCATATACTTAAGGACATGAGGTGGAAAAAAAAAAGAGTTATGCTTACCTTTCAGATTATGGTGGAGGTGGGATTGGGTAATGGAGGTAGTGAAAATGACAGGATTGCTACTGAAGAAGAGTTAAAGGAATTAAGAGATTAGGGTATTGGGATGATGAAAAATTTAAAAAGAATTAGGATTGAAAACTTATGAGCAAGGAGCTAAAAACTTCAAAGAATGGGAAATGTGGGAACTGGGTGGTGATTGGGGTGCTTTGTTATATAGATATATACTGTGTGTATGTGTGTGTGTGTGTGTGTGTGTGTGTGTGTGTATTAAAACAGTGTGTTAGGGCTTTCATTCAACTGACATCAGCAGTTACTTCAAAATGCATGACACTATTATGGTTTAGTTATGAGGTGTCTCCCAAAAGCTTCTGTTAATGTGAGAATATTCAGAGGTGTAATGATAGGATCATGAGGGCTGTAGCCTAATCAGTCTATCCTGGTTTAAATGGGTGGTAACAATGGGCAGGTGGGCTGTTGTCAGAGGAGGTGGGTCACTGGGGCCATGCCCTTCCAGGATTCATTTTCCCCGAACCCCATTCCAGTTTCTCTTTCTGCTTCCTGATCCCACCATAAGGTGAGCAGCTTTCCCCCACTGGACCCTTCTCATAATGTGCCACCTCACCTTGGGCCT
>PVKS010012429.1:0-53743 GCA_004027875.1 Aplodontia rufa
AAAATCCTTTCATCTTAAAATAATTTTGCCTCTTCTAATTGTTACACAGTTAAAACTTCCAAAAAATGTGAAATACTAGTAAAAATGATTATTCACATCACTTTCCTAATAATAGTAGAAGGAACAGTCTCTACATTAGTTTATTATTAGTTTATGATAAACTGAGTGTTTAGTTTTCCACTTCTTAGTATGTGCCATACTATTTATCGTTCAGTTACCTTTATCATTTTTCTACCACAGTTGAAATGTCCTTATAGTTTTAGGGAAAAATCATAATAAATCACGTTGTGATATTTTCTTAATTCACTGCTGGATTTAAATTTTCAACATTTTAGTTTGAAATTTTTCTTGTTAAATTGATCTGCAATATTTGTACACTCCAGAGAGAAAGAGACATAGAACGAGAGTGAGAGGAAGAATGTGTGCTTGAAAGAGAACCATCTTTAGTTCTGTTATCACAGTTATGCTAGATTTTCTAATATATTTTGTTTTTTTTTTTAAAAGGATTGCCTTGGCTGAATTAGTTTGAATAATACAGGCATTGGTTATTCTTTCCTTTTTTAAAAGAAAGAATCAATTTTATTCATTTTTCCATCTAGTCTCTGTTTCTCCAACATTTAGTTGTGTATGTAGTGCTGGGTTTTGAACCTGGGTCCTCACTCATGCCAGGTAAGTGCTCTAACCACTGAACTACTACTACAGCCCCTAGTTTTTCTTTAAAAAGATAAAGAAACCTCAACTACAAAGCCGTTGTGCAATACTTTTTTAAGTGGAGGGTTAGGGAGAGAGAAAAAGAATCTATTTATTTTTTTATCTGGTCTTTGTTGCTCTGACAATCAGGTGTGTATGTGATGCTGGGGTTTGAACCTGGGTCCTCATGCATACCAGGCAAGTGCTCCAACTGCTGAGCTACTGCTTCAGCCGAACATTGTGCAATTTTAATAGCATATTTAATAACTATTCTATTTTCTTATACCATCTGCTCAGGTTTTTAACTTTTCTTGGGCCAATACTTTAGAATTATTATTTGCTGAGAAATCAGTGTTTCTAGACTAAAATATATGTCTAAGTTCACACATAATATTTTATAACTTTCCTAACAATAAATATAACTATAGTTACACCTTTCTAATATTATCTATATATATTTGCATGTGTGTGGTATTGGGGACTGAACCCAGGGGCTCTTTCCACTGACTCATACCCCTAGCCTTTGATTTTTTTGTTTTAGACAAGGTCTCACTAAGTTGCCCAGGCTGGCCTCAAATTTCTCACTTCCTGCCCTAATCTCCTTGGCTGCTGGAATTATAGATGTGTGCCACCATACCCAGCCTTCCTTTGTGTTTTGTACTATAGAATGCTTCATATAACATTAGAAATTTTCATTTGTGCCTCAATTAGAATTGACAGTGATTTAGTTAATTTATTGATCTTTTCAAGGAACCAGATATTTATTTTTTCTTTCATGCGTTCTTTTTTTAGTATTTAATTTTCCTTTGTTGTATTCTATTGATTTTATCTTTTCTGGTTTTCTGATTTTTCAGATAATTTTAAATTACCTTTCACCAACTCATGAACTTAAATTTTTATTAGAGGATAACTTGAGGTAACTTCATATAAATTGCTGACCTATATAATATATTTTCGATTTGAGCAATCATTCATTAAAGGATTAGAGGATTTTTTGATTTCTTTTTATTTTTTTAAAAAGAGAGAAAAAGAGAGAATCAATTTTTATCTAGTTTTTCATGTAGCTTTCATTGCTCCAACACTTTGAACACTGCATCCTCGTGCATGCCAGGCAAGCACTGTAACTGCAGAGCCACCTCTCCAGCCTAAGATTTTTTGATTTCTAAGAAACTAATTTATGATGTGACTGGTCACATTAAGTATCAGATACTTAATGACTGAGCCACATCCCCAATCCCCAGCCCTTTCTATTTTTTTTATTTTGAGACAGGGTCTTGCTACGTGGTTTATGGCCTCAGAAAGTTGCTGAGGCTGGCTTTGATCTTGTGATCCTCCTGTCTCCATGCCTGGCTATTGTTGCTTTCTATGGGATTTTGGAAACAAATTTCTAAAATGTATTCAGGTTCCCTTCGTGACTAAATTCATGACTGATTTTTATAAGACTTGTATAAAATTAAAAGAACATATTTCACATTGTCTGTATAATAATAAGATCTAGTCATTCATTAAATCAAGCTTAATGGTTCTGTTTTTTTAAATCTTCTATAATCATTGCTTATTTTATTCTACTTGATTTGTCTAAGAAATTTCCCTTTATATGTTTTAGTTGTGATAATCATAATCATGCTGTTCTTAATAACCCTACTTTCCATTTGATATTTCCTCTATTTTTTCATAGTGGTAGAATTACTTTCAAATATCATTGGTGAAGATCATTATATCTATGATAATTTAACTATTTGTCAATTGCCTGACATATATGATTATCTATAATTTTTCAAGGCTATAAATGAACTAATTGTACATAAAGAAATTCCTAAGAATAGATTTATGTATAAGGTAAGCTTCTCAAATGACATCAATATGTTAAACTTTTGAAGATACAGTGCTTTACTGATTTACAGAGGTTCAAGCAGTTTAACTATGATCAGCACCACAGAAAATATCTCACCAATATCGACAAACGAGTGTTCTTTTTTAAAAAAAATTCTTTCTGATTTGAAAATAAAAAATGGTACCATATATAGGGTTGTTGTTGTTGTTGTTATTATTATTGTTATTATTTAAAGAGAGAGGGACAGAGAGAGAGAGAGAAAGAGAGAAACAATTTTTATTTAGTTTTTCATGTAGCTTTCATTGCTCCAAGCGTGGTACTGGGGTTTGAACTCGTGTACTAGCGCATGCCGAGTAAGCGCTGTAACTGCCAAGCCACCACTTTAGCCTGTAGGGTTATTATTTTAAATAGGCATACTAGTAGTTGCCTTTTTTCAGAGATTCTGGTATTTTCCTCTCTATTTGTATTAACATTATAAACTAGGGATACTGATAAACAATCACAAGTTTCTTTTCTGTGTGTGTACCTTTAATATTTTTTGATATAGATAAGTTCATACATCTCTGTGGTCATATCTCTGCTTTTGTGCAGCAGAGTGTGCTTTAGGTCCTATTTCCATGCATTACACCACCCTCTCTGCTCTAGCCTTTCCTCACAGTCAGATCTTGTCATCCTCAGGTTCAAAATCCTCCATTGGCTACCTGACTCACTTATAGTAAAATCTAAAATCCTCCTAATTGTCAAAAGGTTCCCACAGATCCAGTTCTATAATTTCTCTGACTTCACTTTTTTTTCTTTTTGCCCTTCACGTACCCAACTCAGAACACCCTGGCCTCCAGGCCCTTTCCTCTTGTCACAGGAACATCTATATCTACCAGTCAATGAACTGACTCTTACGTCTGCAAGAAGCCTTCTTCCCCACCCGATGACATAACCCACCACACTCTCGCTATCTTTCAGTCCTCATGTTACTTTCTCATTAAATTCTCATGATGTTTTCTGAACAAGTCCTTCCTTGATCATTTTCTAAAACTAATTCTTTTCCTCCCCTATCTCAATAATATTCCCTAAATTCCCAACTGAAGTTTCCATCATAGCACTTTTCATGTTAAATAATATATTAACTTACTCATATTTACTGCCTGTCTGCCCTCAATAGATGGTAAGAGCTAGATGAATATGGATTGTAACATGTGTCCCAAGGTTTAGAAACATGACAGGCAGAGAGCAAATGCTCCAATAAACACACGGAATAAATGAATAAATGAATTTCATATTATCATCAAAACAAAACCTGATCAAATTGTTATGTGCTTGCACGAATGTTATAATGAATCCCCCTATTATGTACAATTATAATGCACTAGTAAGAAAAATTTTTAAAAGAAGACATGACAGATAATTAAGAGAAAAAATAGTTTTAATGTGCATCTTTTCATCAGAATTTTATTATACATACCCTTTCCAGGGTGAAGGTGCGAACTACATATTCAGCAAGTGGTTCCATTTCTACACAGGTCACTTTGAAGTCACCATAAACTTCAGTATCATCAGGCCAATATTTATAGCATTTAACCTAAATGACAAAAGAATTCTTAGTTGTACCTGAATACAAAACACACGTGAGCCAAGATGATTTAATTCCAGTGATGAATCTTTTGGTTACAATTAAAATACAGCTAAAGGGGCTGGAGCGGGATCTCAGGAGTTAGGGAGCTTGCCTGGCATGTGCCGAGTGTGAGTTCAAACCCCACTAACACATACACAAAAGTGTGGAATAACAACAGTCGCATAATAACAACAAAAAAAAATTGATTCTCTCCTTCTCTTTTTCTGCCACTGTTCCCCTCTCTCTTTAAAAACAAAACAAACAAACAAACAAAAAACCAAAACAACAAATCTATAACCAGGAGTGGTGCGTGCCTGTAATCTCATTGATTTGGGAGGATGAGGCAGGATGATTGCAAGTTCAAGGCTCAGTAACTTAGTGAGACCCTGTCTCAAAATAAAAAGGAACTGGAATGTGGTTCAGTGGTTAAGTGCCCCTGGGTTCAATTCCAAGTACTAGAAAAAACAAAAATCAAAAAAATTTATAAATGTTACACAATAAATACAAAGGCATTATATATTCTCATAAAAATAAGCCTAATAATCAATTAGATTTTAGTATCAAATCAAAGCTTATTTTATTACTCAATAAGAAACTAAATAAATTATGAAGTTCCTTAGGAAAGCATTCAATTGAATTGCTATGCCTATGATTTTTTTTTTTTTAAAGACAGAAGGAAAGTGGGACAATGAGAGAGAGAGACAGAAAGAATCAAATTTTTATTGAGTTTTTCACATGGCTTTCGTTGCTCTGACACTTAGTTGTGTACATGTGTGCTGGGGTTTGAACCCGTGTACTGGCACATGCTGGGCAAGCGCTGTAACCACGGAGCCACCGTTCCAGCCCTGATTATTTTTAAATGATCACACAATATTCTCTTCCAATATATCATATGTTGCTTCTTAGTTATATTCATGCTATGACCAAAAAAACCTTTCTTTTTTTCTCTTACCCGGCCAACCTCAACTAAGTTTGTCACCATCACAATGCAGGCAGACTGCTCTTGCCAGATCATTCTCCAAAAGTCATACACAGTTTCATGAACTGGACCTATAAATAAACCAATTTTAATATTATGTTATCAGAGAAATTTTATGCTTACTAAGAAATTTAAATAAGGTAAAAGCAGAGTAAATGAAATGAAATAAAACTGATAATTAAAAGTCCAATAAGAATGTCACTGGAACTACTGAACTTCAGCTCATTCATGCTAAAAGAAAAATCATAGGCAAATAAAAGTTTTTATTTTCCATTTGCCTTTACTTCCCAATTAAGAGGTATCACTAGACTCTAGGGTATTTATATCTCTCATTAAGTCACTTCAGTGCATTTGCAAATATATGTGAAAAACAAGTCTTATGCCACCATTGACCAAATAACATTACCAATTCAATAAATGTTCATAATTTATGAATGTATGTTTAGAAGCTAATGAAGAACCATCCTTACACATAATGATAATCCTAATATTACATTTTATCATCTTCAAACTGCAAAAGCATGTGCTGAGCTACACTAAGTACTATAAAACTAGAAGATAGTTCAATATGATGGTTGAGCTTTCTAACAGGAAAGAGCATTCAGTTAAACCCAATTACACCAAAAATATGAGAAACACTTAGAAAATGATGTCTGCAAATGGCTTTTGTTTCAGTAGCCTCCTGTACAAGACAGATGTGCAAGTTTCTCTTTTTGATGGCCAGGAGTCAATTTGGAGAGATAATTAAAGATGTTTATAGCTTGGATACTTTTATTTCCCAGTGCACTACTATAAGAACATGTCCTTACTTTTTTCTTATTTTCTATGAGGAATAAATTTGACCAAATTCCCTCTAAATCTCTATTTTATTTCATTCTTGACTTGTCAAAAAAATTGCTGGAAGACAGTATAACATCTCATTATAATAATATTGGTCTGGGGTATTCTTACATTCCAGGTCCACACATTGCTGCAAGAACACAGGCAACTTGTACAAAAACAAAACAAACCCCCACCCCCACTCCCCTTTCATCATAAATAAGGAATTCCTCTGCCCAGCAGTACTGACTGTGGCTTTAAGGTATCTGGATACAAAGGACCAAATCACAAAAACTATCCGCAGCTTTTCTTTTCTTTTTTTCTTTAAAAGAGAGGACAGAGAGAGAGAAAGAGAGAGAGAAAGAGAGAGAGAGATAGAGAAAGAGAGAGATAGAGATAGATAGATAGATGCAATGTTTATTTTGTTTTTCATGTGACTTTCATTCCTCAGACACTTTGTTGTACATGTGTGCTGGGGTTTGAACTCGCATCCTCGAGTTTGCCAGGCAAGTGCTGTAACTGGAGCCCCTGCTCCAGCCCCACCAGCTTTTCTTTTACTTTTAATTAAAACTAAATATACTGGGTACTGGTGCACACCTGTAATCCCACCTTTAGTTGGCTGAAACAGGAGGTTCACAAGTTTGAGGCCAGCCTGGGCATCTTAGGGAGATCCTGTCTCCTAATAAAGTAGAAATGGCTTGGGATATAATGTAGGAAATGGCTTGGGATATAACGTAGTTAAGTGATTGAACACTTGCCTAGCATGTGTGAGGCCCTGGATTCAATCCTAATACTGGGGGCGGGGAATGAAAGTCAAGATTAAATTAACATAAGCTTTGTACAGATTAAAAAAAGGTGAACTACGAAACTGAGTAAAGAACCACGTTTAGTCAGAAGAGCTGATTTTTTCCCCCTGCTATATCAGATTAAATTGTGAAGAAAAAAAAAAAGATACCACATGGTGGATGTATAAGCAAGTTTGTTTAATCTATAACACTTATCAAGACAAAGTTTTACCTTGGGTTGCAATGTAGTGGCTTGGTCTCTGGTAGCCCTAAAATAGAATGAACTGGTTATCATTTTACATCAGTATTAGAAATAAATGAATGAAGGCATAAAAAGATGAAGACAACCACCTGTTAAGATTAAGTTATAGCAATAAGTCCAGACATGAGTAGTGAACACATAGTTCACTTCTCAAACCTACATTATCTGAAAGGTAAACATAAAACAAAATTAAATATTTCAAAGGCTCTGATTAAAATATATATTGTATAATTGAGTTGGTATGCTACGGAATAACATAGATTTTGTTTGGTTTCACTAAAATGTTTATGCCTTCATGTTTATCTTAGTCATTCATTCCTAGTAAAATTGTGTTTAAAAATATTAATTCTTACTTTATCATCCAAAAGTACAACACACTGCATTACAAATGGACAAGGACATATTAGAACCATAAAAAAAAAAATAACAGAACATTCCAATGTTAGAGCTGGACAATTCATGTGTGCATCAAATCAAAGTCCTGTTAAGATTTTCTTTTTAAATAAAGCATATTCCTGTCTTATAACATATTCAGGAATCTGCAAAAATTATTTTGTGTGTGCTGATAATATTAATTTACGCATACATATAGGTACACACATATGTATATATATATAGGGAAAGAGGAATTTTCAAAAATGTATTTTATCCTGAACAAAAAGTTTAGTACTTTTGTTTTAGTGTACCCAAAACTGTGTAAGCATTTAATTTTTTGTTTCAATAAATTATTCCTCATAAGGAATAGCTGCTAGTTGCTTTTAAATGTTTTGATTTGCAACATAAATGAGGTGAAAAATTGTTGGTGGCAGACAGGGTTGTTCAAATTTTGAATTACTTGTGTATTTACCAAATGACTTCGGTAAAAGTCTGTGATAAACTCTGTCCACATTTTGACATGGGCAACTCAGTATACATGTGCACTGACATCTCCAACCTATTATTTAATAGTGTATGCATCACACTGCTGCAAATAGTGACAATTTCTATTTCTTAATTTGCCAACATACCATAAGGTTTTGTGGAAAATCTTTTAAACAACCTTCTATCTTTAAAAATAATCTCCTGCTATTTTATGAGATATTTATCAATTGGAAATGATAGCTCTTGAGTACAATAAACTAACTAGGAGAGGGAAATTATAAAATTGTGTAGTAATCAGCCCAAACACATGGGTCTAATTGGAAAGATTGGATATCAAGTCTTGTTTAGAACAAAGTTCTACAGTGTGAACCACAAAGACTAAATAAGGCTCCAATGTGTATGTCTTGGCAGAAAACCCAGATTAAACTAAATAGGTAAGAGCTATGGCAAATTTATCAGAGAATTGTTGATTTCTTTTATTCTGAAGAGTAAATAATTACCATAGTTTTCTGTGATGACATTTCTGATAAATTCAAATACTGAATGAGAATAGGATAATGATCAGAAATTTAATCAATATGCATATATATTATGCTTACACACTAATTCAATTAAATAATAATAATTCTCAAATTTACTAAAACATGAACTTCATAAAATGCTATATTATTTTCTATTTATGGAAATCAGAAAAATTTGAGACTTATATTTCATCTTTTATGGATGAAAGTTATACATATATGCTGCAATATTTTACTGCTACCTTTTTCCCTATAATTCTGCATACTTTGAATCCATTAATTTCAGTACCTCGATTTTAGCTGAAGCTCAAAGGCGTGCTAAATATGTGCTAGGCATTGTGCTAGATGTTCAACATGCATAACTTCATTAATTCTTATAACAAAGTGATATATAATATTATTATTATTCCTGCTATATAAAGATGAGGAAACTGAAGCACAGAGAGAAGTAACATTCCCAAGATCTCCAGGGTAAATTTGAACCAGGTAATATGACCAAAGATCCTGTTCTATCTGTGTATAATGCAATGTATTGTATCCTTAACAATAGTTTTTATATTTCATTTGATAGTTACTTTCCCTCAAGTAAGTAATTTGCATTTGTATATATGTATGTAAATAAAATTTAATAATGGAATTTACAATCAAAACAAACTTTTTCATTAGTGTGATTCAATATGTATGTGATATTTGTATTTCACAATTGCAATATAATACAGTAATCATTTTGCCTGAGTAATTTTACTGCTTTGTAAGCCAATACCCTTGTCACAAAAGAGTCTCCCTGCTTATTTCTGTTTTGTTTTTCCTTTTTTTTTTTGTGGTGCTGGGGATTGAACTCAGGGCCTTGCACAAGCTTGGCCAGCACTTTAACCACTGAGTAACACACCCAGCCCTCCCTACTTATTTTTAACACCGGAAATCAGATGTAAAATAAAATTTCATAAAAACTAATACACATCATACTATCCAGCTTCTCACATGTTTGGGGAAGGGTAAGAATAAAAGCCAGAAACAGAAATCATCAACAAATAAAACTTGAGTACATAATAAATTGTTGAAGCCAAGAATGATCCTGTTTTTCTAAACAAGAAAAGGGAAGGAGATAAAATAGATCTTTACACATGTAAAAGAATTACAGAAAAATGAACATAGATATACTGTATGAGACTGATTAGGTGAAGCATGCAGAAATAACTACTAGTGAGCATTAGTAATAACTGTAATTAAGAATATCATATTAAATATTTATAATAGGGTTCTGTTATTTACATATAGTGGTACTTACATCCCTGTACAGCCAAATCTACAGCCCAAACCAAAGTCAGGTGTAAAAGAAAGCACAACAATGTCAGTAAGTTCTAGGACGTGGAACAAGGAAAAGTGCACAGTTTGATCTTTATTTAAAAAGCTAGCAATCACTTTATAGGCAATATCAAGCAAAAACGTTCACAGACATAAGCTGATAAAGTAAGCATACTATAAAATACGTACTATGAAATACTTACATCGATATAGTTGGCATTAATGTAATCTGAAGAAGGGTCATCCTCAACAGGTTGCAGAATTACTCTGGAGTGATCATCTAAAATGTGCAAATAATAAAATGAAAGCTATTAAATTTCTCCCCTGTTCTGAGACAGTGTCACTGGTAGAGATTTAAAATAATTCAGTCTCTTACTATAATCTACAGTTGCCAATCCTCTATACATAATTTACTATCAAATCAGTAACTTGGGGAAATGTTAGAACTTTTTAATGTTTACATTTATTTTTAATTAACACACAAAATTGTATATATTAATGGGTATGATGTGTTATTTTGATACATGTGTACCTATGTAATAATTAAATCAGGTTAAATATATGTCACCTCAAACATTTATCATTTCTTTAGGGTCAAAGCATTCAAAATCCTTTCTTCTAGCTTTTTGAAATGTACAGTACATTATTGTTTTTTATAGTCATCCTGTGTTGCAATAGCACCTTGTAACTTCTTACTACTATTTGACTGTAACTTAGTCCCCACAGATGAGCCTTTCACCATCAGTCCTCCCTCTACTTCCCCAGCCTCTGGTAATCACCATTCTATTCTCAACTTCCATGAGATCACGTTTTTTTACGTTTCACGTAAGAGTAGCATTACATGATATTTCTCTTTCTGTGCCTGGTTCATTTCACTTAACATAATGACCTCTAGTTCCATCCATGTTGCAAATTATAGGATTGTTTTCTTTTTATCATGGAATAGTATTCTGTTGTGTATATGTACCATAATTTTACCCATTCATCAGTTGCTGGACACTTAAATTATTTTTATGTTTTGGCTATTATGGTAGTGCTGCAATAAACATGGGAATACAGACAACTTTTTCACATACCGATTTCTTTTCCTTTGGATTTATACCTGGTGGCTAGATTGTTGGTTCTTATGGTTGTTCTACCTTTAATTTTTTGAGGAAACCTCCATGCTGTCTTCCATAATGGCTGCACTAAAGTACATTCCCATCAAAAGCATACGTGGATTTCCTATTCTCCACATCCTTGCCAGAAAATGCTAGAATTTTACTGAGCTCATTACTTATTACAATTATAATTATCTGTGAATACAGCATGGATGACTTGCTTATAGTTAGGAAGTTTGTAGGGAATGTGATAATGTCTGATGAATCACGTTCTTAACTTCTAATTTTGTTTCTCAGAGGTATGATTTTAAATAGGTGAAGTCCTTTTCCTCTGCACTTTACAGCAAACTGAGTCACAGAACTAGATCTTGAATTTTTAAACTTGCCCTTATCTCTTTCCTTGGTAAATTTTGATGGATTTTAGTTACTTTAATATTATTTAGAATCAGAAGAGAATGGTTTAAATAAATTGGCAACTAATTACAAGTTAAATTATCTATCATTTCCTCACTGCCCCTGTGGTTTGTAATGGCAGTGACTATTTTTCTCATGTCTACATTGAGAAGACTTAATCAGGAAGGAGTCTCCAATGATGACTACCTTGGGGCAACTGGGATGTAGCTGCTGGCTGCAAGTAAGAAATAAAGGTACGTGGAGCAAATAACTCTACAACCTTGAATATGTTTGGTTGTCATGTTATAGAAATTTATAACCAAAAAGATCTTTACTATCCTGATACTTTTAGCTATTTAATAACACCCCCATGCACTGATGCACGAACATGAAAGCACATGGCAAGTTATCTCCACAGGGCAAGAGTCTGAGCCGATTTAATAAATAAGGCTGATGACAATTGCAGATATTACTAAGAGTCAATACTGTTTTAATTTGAAGTAGATTACTTTATAAACAGATGTGCCATGCTCTAGGATTCTCCTGAAATTTAAATATATATGGGGGAACTGCAACTTACTAAATATTTACATTCACCAATAATAGTATGGGAACTTACATGCTATAATGTTTCCATATCGGTTTTTTGCTCTATTTTGATCCTTTTTAGCCACATCCCAAGATGCTGATTGGCCTTCAAAGAAGCTCTGGGAAAAAGAAAAAAAAAATGAACAGGAAGATTGAATTTAATTTCAATTTTTGAAACAGGTTTATCTGTTCAGAAGATAAAAACAGTAAAAGCCACTTTCTCAGGAAAGTAGGCATTCCTACAGTAGTAAACAAGTTTTAACTTAGACCTCAAAGCTAGTTATTGGACTCATACTTGTTAATCTTGGACTGGACTGAGTTCAAATTAAAGACCAAAAATAACGTTATAATGACAAAAAAGACCTCAAAAGTATTTCAAGTTTTAGATAGCTATAACTTTGTGAGATGGCAAGAGAAAAAGCATCATTTTTTTCAAAACATTGTGAATAATAATGCATCAAAACCTGTGAAAATTACTTTTAATGAGTATTTTTCCAACGTGTGTTCTTTAGCATTTATAATAGGGGAAAAAATCCTCTGCCTCCCTGCATAATTATTCATTAAATCATGTGCAATACATCACATTTCATTTTCTTTGAAGATCATGAAAAGGACTGAGACTATGACAAGGGACCATATGAAAAGTAAAAAGGGTCCCTTTCTCCAAGATTCTGGGAACAGATGAATTTGTTGATTGATTTAATTACCACATGCAGCAATTTAAAATATGGGTGAAGATTGCTCTTTGCAGAAAAACTCAAACTTTGCTCAACACAGGAAATGGGGTCTTCAAAGAGCCAACGGTCTTTGAAGCAAAGTACACAGGAATACACATGAAAAGAACAAAAGCACAAGATCTGGCAGAGGATTCTAATTCCCTGCATTTATTTTGTTACCACAGCATAGTGTTCTGGCATATATTTGAAACTGATATTCAAAATTCAATGGTAATTTTATTCACTCCCAAAATAAGTCATAAAAGTAGTCTATAGATAAAATGTGGAGTTTCAAAGATCTTTCACGAAAATAGATGCATTTTAGCTGCTCTTTTAAAGTAAATTATTGCCTGGATTCTTTCACTTCATGTGTGTGAGTTACAGTGGGTGCAGTAGTATGGACACACTTCTGTGCCCCAGCCTGACATTTCTCAGTACAACCAGAATAGCAAAAGAACTTTTCCCTTTTTTGCTGTATTATGTTTACTAGAATGCTCAGTTTCAATCCCTTCCTAAGATAAATCCTGATATTTTGGTTTGAGTGGGCAGGGGAAATAGGTTGGCAGAAGAATTTCCCACATCCTTCTTCTGGCTTCTTAATGATGTTTACTGGATTTTGCAGTCGTCTCTCTTCCCTGCCACTCTCAACCAACAGTTGATAAAATTAGCCTGGGAGTGCCAAGAAGAACACTGAAAGCATGTAGCTTCTTCCTGCTCAATGATAGAATTAATAAGCAAAGAGTCAGAGAAATGTCTGGCATGTGAGTCATTTAAATAGAATCTATAAAGTGCAATGGAACTCCAGGTTTCTTGCTACTTAATTTTTGAATGGAGAAATACAAGGAAGGACTAACAACGTGTTTGAATGACACAGTAAATTATGGAATTCCAAGTTAAAGATTCTCATAATGAATGAGGAACCATATCTACCCTTGGGAAGTAGTCTCTTCTATCATCTCTGTCACTACTAGCCATGTATACACTCGAATGTACATTCATAAACACTGGATTAGAGAGATTACAGAGCATGTCACTCCTTATTATGTTCAAGGGAGGAAAAGCCATTAAACTCCACTGTCATGGTTAAAGATAAAATTTAATGTAGTATTTAAGCTTTCACCTCATATTCCTCTTTGAAGCCATAGCTGTCAGATGTCTTCATGAGGTTGATGTGTTGCAGTAAGTCGGCAACCCTGATAGCTGGGTGCAGCTGTCCCGTCTGGTAAGGGGATTCTGTCCCCTCACAGAGGTAGCGAGGTACATCTAGAAGACGACTGGATTCTGCTGTAGCGCTGTGGTTCTCATCTAGCATTTTTCACATTCCAGAAGATTCAAAAAGAGATAAAGTTATCTTGCTTAATATACAACTATTTGCAAAAGAGATTTTAAGACCTTAAGATCTTTTTGATAACAGAAGGAAGGGAGAGAAATACCAACCAATTTCAGCCTAGGACAGGATCTCTGTAAAGATCCTAGGAAGCCCTAACCTTCCACTGCAGCTCAAGGGCTGAGGTCAGAGCATACACAGTGTTTTTCAGTAAGAAACAGATGTGGTGAGATGTAGGGCAACATCTGAGCAGTATTTTTTTTTTTTTTTTTGGGTACTATGGATCAAACTCAGGGCCTCAAGCATGCTGGACAAATACTCTAGCACTGTGCTACATCACTAAACCCTGCTCCTGGGTTCACTTTTTTTTTTCCAATACTGGGCATTGAACTCAGGGGAGCACTACCACTGAGCTACATCCTAGTGCTTTCTGCTTTTCATTTGGGGACAGGGTCTCACTAAGTTGCTTAGGTTGACTTCAAATGTGCGATGCTCCTGACTAAGGCTGCAGAATAGCTGGGATTAGAAGAGTGTGACCCAGTGCTCCCAGCTCTAATCTGGATTTACAAAGCATATAGAAGAGCTCTAGCTGAGTTCTGTTTCTTATATGTGCAGTCACAGCAGTAAAGGGTAGGACCAGAGGATCAGTTGGAGAAGTGTTTTCACTGTTGAGAATGTTGAATGAACTCTTTCTCAGCCATATCTCAGCCTCCCTCAGAAATTCAATCAAAGCAACCCCTCCCCCCAGGGCTGATATTCTTGCCCTTGTGGCCCACGTATTTTCTAGGGAGTTTTTAACTCAATAAACCCAGGATCACCCCCTCCCACCACCCTGCCTGGGATCAGGCTACATGTGCATTTATATTCAATCTCTCCCCCCACCGCTGTTTTCTTGTTATTATTATTATTATTATTTTTATTGCTAATATATTTTGACTCTTCTGGATACCATGTGAGAGAAACTAGGGTATGCTTTTGAAGCAAAATGTGTGTATCTCCCCTGGACTTCCTCCCAGACTTCTCTAGGCTGAATTATGAAGCTACTTATATTTCCATGACCTCCTGTCTTTTTAATATCTGTCTAGTTCTCTAGTTTCTTTCCTTAGCCCCAAATGCTTAGAGTATAGAGACAGAGTCAGATTTTTCTTTTTATTCCTAGTGTATAGCAGTCTTTCAATAAATATTTCAATGAATGAATTAGTTAAAATCAATTGAATTCCTCACCACCCACATTTAAGTGTAGGCCCCCTCCCAATTGTGTTATTAGCTCAAAAGAAAAGGAAATTTTAATTCTCTGTCATAAGGAGGAAGAAAAGAACAAGAACATTTTGCCTATGAAGAATATCAGTATTTTAATGACCAAAGTACTAACATTACAATGAAAAGCATGCTTATATTTATAACATTTAAACTTACCACTTTAAAAAAAGACAAATGTTTTAAGGGGTGTTACTTTGTAAAGCATTATACTGTCATATTCATTAACAGAAAAGAAAGTACACTCTTAGGGGAACTTCTTTTTTAATGATAATGCATACTATAGAGAACGATACTTAATAAACAGTTAAACATATTTCAAGTGCTGGCACATTTGCCTGTTCTATCACCAACTCTACAAGTAGGATATGGCAAAAAATGAATTGTTGTCCCCATGATAAACATTTTTTCTTCCTGGAGAAGGAAAAAAAAAAAAAAAAAAAAACAAGAACCCTACAATCAGATCTGTGTGCCTCTATAATTTAGTTTGATTACATTTATCTTTACCCTTTCTTACTAAGCTCAATGTATTTTTTTTTTTTTGCATTCACTCTTAAAAATACCACATTGAATAAAAAAACAAAACAAAACAAAAAAACAACCCTGGTGGATTTTGCTGTGATCTAACCCCCCAAGTGAATTAATGCCCTTTACTCAGATTTTGCCCACCCTTTTCATACACAAACATTCATGGGCAAACATGATTCATGAGAGTTAACCTCTTCTAACTATGAGACTATAGTTAACTGATCTACCTTTGCTAAAATATTGCAATCAGTAGACTGACATGAATGTCTGTCTATCTGTCTGTCTATCTATCTATCTATCCATCTATCATCGCCAGTAAAATTAAATTCAGAAGCAACTGAATTAGGCACTATCACAGAATATACAACTGAAGGTGAGAATTAAAGACAACAGATAACCTTAGGGAGCAGAATGCAACCACCCAAGCAGGCAGGCAGGGCTCTATGGAGTTAGCTCCAGAGCTCACATTGCACCTGCTGGGGCAGCAGGATGTTTACACTTATGGAGGCTCAGTGAAAAACACAGAAGTCACCCACACTGCAAATCTTACAGATGATCGTGCCCCAGTATGAAATAGACAGTGCCTTGGTGTTGCATTAATTTTTAATACAGTAATACAAAAAGTAGTTAAGGTCTTTAAAATAATCACATATGAATTATTTATCTCAATACATTTCCACCTCATTAAACCACCTAATAATGTGACTTCAAGTGGGAGTACATGGACTAATCTTTATCCTCTTTACACATTTAAGAATAATGACTTCAACTATATCCTTGATTGAAAGATTTTCTAGAATTCATTGCAATACACTTACCAGTTATAGGGACTTAAACCCAATGAAGCAGTAAAACATAAAAAAAAATATGAATCAATATGAAAAGTTTTAAAGTCCTTTTAAATCAGTAAGTAAATATGAATATTAAGCAATGTTTGAGGTGATTTCAAAGATTGCTTTATAAATACAAAATCAATTGGATGCAAAATAACTGTAAATACCACAATCCTAAGAATGATGAAAAATGCAATAAATTTCTTCATATAACATGATTAATGAGAGATTTAGCTTTTAATGTCAATTTAAAAAAATCAACCAGCTTGACATTCAAAATGAAATCAAATGCATAATGAGCATTTATATAAATAGATCATATAACTATTGTTTTAACTGTAGCATTTTTTAAAGATGAATATCTTCACAGGGAAAACTATTATAATTGTTTAAACTTTATAGCTTGCAAAATTCTCTCTCATTTTCTCCTTTTCTCTTTATAAAACTCTGTGGAAAAGGTGTAGGAATTATTATGCTGTTTTGAAGATGGGAAAGCAAAATGTAAATATTTTTCATTAATCCTAATTCTAAATGCACAGGGGGACTGAGATTTGGACCTAATTCTGTATGCTGTTAGAAAATGACTATAATGAAATTTTAAGATTTAGGCAAGTGATTTTTTTCTAATGAGTTTCTTAATATTTTCATTGAATTCTATGAATGAACTTGACATTGACAACAACATTCTAAGTGCTCAATGAAGATGACATTTGCAGAGACATCTGTGCTTCCCCAAGGTCATCATTCATAGCTTCTCCCTAATGCAATCAGGCTACTCTATGGAAAAAATTCTCCAGTTCACCTCCTCCCGTATTTCACAAGGAGATACAGTAGGAAATAGGCAGATTCTCTCACAGTATATATATTTTTTATACCAACTATAAAATTATAATTTAAAATAATTAATAAATAAGAAGTATAGTTTACTTAACTGACTTAGTTGTATTGTGTAAAAATATTTTATAGTGCAACTTAACACTGAATATATGAATAGCAAAAACATGCACGAAATGTATGCTGAACTTTGTATGTTCACAGGGAATATTAAAAACAAATAACAAATATGATGGAATTTTTCAGATATATTTAGCTGATAATTTCCATATTTCTTCAGTTAAATCTTAATTAGAAACACTGGGATAAAATTGATATGAAACTTGTGAACTTACAAGCAAGTTGGCCACAAACCATTGGTGTATAATTAGTTGAGGAATAGCGTACAATTTGAAATGAAACTCATTTCATCTGAAATAAATAGCTACACTTAAAAACTAACAAAATTTAATATCTGAATGGCCTGAATCATCACTAGCAATATCAATTGTCTTGATGTTACAAACCAACTGGCTTATAAATTTTTGAAAGTAAGTGCTACTTATTATGTAAAGTTTATACAAAACACCAAACCTCACAACAGGACTCTAGCAATTTTACTTTATGTATAAATTATTTGTAAAGATAAACTGAAAGCAAATGCACCCGATCCTAATATCCACTTATAAATGTACTCTACTGTTATCATAAAATTGGCAAGATTGAGGAAATCCTTTCCATCAGGTAGACTTTCATATAAAAGCTCATTATTCAGTCATCACTGGCCCCTGAGATCTAAGGCATTTGGGTTCATTCCATTAACTTGGATATATGAACATGAGTCATACGTTAGGGGCTGTAGAACTTTTGTTTCAAATCTAGCAGAGCCAAAAGTTGAAGAGTACAGTAAATCTTAAATACTATACCTTGTTAATTTGAAATCCACTAGATCTGATTACGTTCAACAGAGCTGCTCTTTCTGATAAGACCAGAGCTGTATATTTTAAGCATCAAGCTGCTTTCAGATCTGCAAATTATTTACAATATGGACAAAACTACAACCCATGCAAGGAGTTGCAATCCATGCAAAAAAATAAAATAAAAATAATGATTAAGATTTAGGGCCTCACCTAACACAGCAGTCGGCACAAGTGGATCATTGGGCACTGTAGGAAAACAAAGCTCATGAAGGAATATATTGTTCTAAAATTATATTCTGAACTCTCTTACAACAGATTTGGGCTTTCTTAAGAAATATAATTATTAAACTTTCTTTGACAAGTGTATCCTATAAGGGTCAAGTTCTCTCTTCCAGCCTGAGTTATTTTTTTTTTTTTTAAGAGAGAAGGACAGTGAGAGAGAGAGGGAGAGACAGAGTCAGTCAATTTTTATTGAGTTTTTCACATGGCTTTTGTTGCTCTGACACTTGGTTTTGTACGTGGGTGCTGGGGTTTGAATCTGTGTACTTGTGCATGCTGGGCAAGCGCCATAACTACTCAGTCACTGCTCCAGCCCAGCCTGAGTTGTCTTAAACATCAAAAAAAGTTGTATCTATAATTACAGTTCAGTACTCTGTTCAACTAAAAAGCCAAAGGATTCAACTTGACATTATAAAGATTATAAAGTTATGGCAAAAGAAACCATGCAGTTTCAATCTATCAAGCTAGGTACTTAGAGAAATAATTATCTCAGGTTCATTCCAAATAATTTTTTTCAGTTTAAATGTGGGAAGTAGATTTAATTCTTTCTCTAAGTTCATAAGTGGATATTTATAGTTATATACAGCTGAATTGAAACTTTCTAATAAAAAAGTTTGGGGAACAGAAATGCTTTCAAACCTATAATTGATCAAATATTAAATCAAATACTTAAGAGATGGTACATTTATATTTTCAGTAAAACTGATTTTCAACATTAATAGTATTTTATGTTCTTCCCTGTCATTTATGTTACAGTGAAGTAAAATAAAATAGTTCAGAAAGGCCCTATCATGATTAAAACTAAATTCCAAAATGAGTCATATAGCATTTCTAAATTCTAATTTGGCTTAGATATATATCAGGAAAAATGACGGGCTGCTTTCAGGGCCAATGATATTACTAAAAATTTTCACCAAGCTGAACACTTCAGAAAAAAAACTGTCCTCTCAGAAACAATGTAAAAGTATTCAGCCTACAAATACTTAACTTTCAACCTTACCATTTCAAATATTTATAATCTGTAGAATAAAAATAATCACATTGTTCTTTCTTTGCATCCATGGTTTTCAAATTGGGATAAGCACTTCTCTAGGTACTGTGATAAAATGCCTCTGGTTACAAAGGGCCAATGACAAATCTGATTTGTCTACCACAAGTATCAATTTTTCTTGAGGATTTGAAGAAACAAAATCAGGTAGATTGATTTAATTTGCTTAAAATAAGCACGGGTACTACAGCATAAAATATACAAACGCATAGGAAACTTGAAGACAAACATTAAGCATTATTGCAAGTGTGAGATAATTATTCAAATCATCTGCCATTAAATAGTATTTTAGTTGAAATAGTTAGAAAAGCCCTGCCTTCATAGCCACTTCCCCAGTTATTATTTATTTATTTATTTATTTAGGCACAGGGCCTTGCTAAGTTGTTAAGGCTGGCTTTGAACTTGAGATCCTCCTGCCTCATCCCCCCTGAACTGCTGGGATTACAGGCGTGTGCCACTGTGCCCAGAAATGTCCATAACTCTTATCATGGATTAGAGGATTTCACCATTCCTTGTAAATCCTCCAATTCAAGCACAGTATTATACTTCACACTAGACACTTAAGAGCACAGAGGTCACTTTTTCCCTTAGTTAACTTTTTTGGATTGATACTCCTTAGGACTTGATAATAGACTATTTCAATGGTGCAATTTTACCATTCCTTTAAATTCTCAGAAAGAATTAATGTATCTTTATATCTCAAAAGAAACACTGTCTTATACAAAGGAAGATGTAAATGCCAAAATAATTATAAATTCTCACATGAACCCATTTTATGCAGACAATCCTATATTTAACTTAAAGCTACTTATAATATGACCTGAGGGGTATGTGTTTAAGATATTTCTTATGATTTAATAATAAATATCATACAGTTTGAACTTAAAATCCAGTATCAAGTCTGATCATAGGCCTTCTTGTAAATTCTATAATATCCTCTATCCTCCTTTTTTTCCTTCTAGCTACTTCTTCCTTTTCTTATTCTCATTATTCAAAAGTTAACACATAGAATTTAAGATGAACTTAACAAGCTTCAGAATCACTTTAAGATTTTATGAAGTACTTACATCTTGGACTAAAATTATGTTGGTCCATGAAGGTGATGGAAAGAGGATCTTCCGCATGCAGAGTGCTCTGGTCAGCGTAACTGCGGTCCATAGCATTCACCATATGAGTCATCTCTTGCCTCGTGTTGCCCATAGCATCTTTGCGCTTCTTAGCCAGCTTGCTGCCAAGGCAAATACAAAAGGGAACCCTGAATGTGAGGCTTGAAGGCCAGGTGACAACAGCAACCGGTACGTCAAATGTGCCCGAGGACAAGGTTACAGATGTGGTTTAGAAAACCTAAGAAGTTGGGGCTGGAGCAGTGGCACAAGAGTTACGGCGCTAGCCTGGCATGCGCGAGGATTCCGGGAGGACGTGGGTTCAAACTTCAGCACCACATATGCAACAAAGTGTCAGAGCAACAAAGGCTACATGAAAAACTACATAAAACGGATTCTCTCTTTCACTGTCCCTCTCTCTCTTAAAAAAAAAAAAAAGAAAGAAAGAAAAGAAAATCTAAGAACTGATCATAACTTCTGGCATTCAGTTGACACTCAAGCTTTTATACTGGTTGGTTGCTGTAAAACTATTTTACTTATCCGCTATTTTAATTTTCAAGCTGTCAATTCAAACTTTTCATCTTTTCCTGTATTTCATTCTGTTAAATTTCATAAAAATAAAACTAGATTTTATCAAAAATATAAATAAGCACTTGTTAAATAGAGGAGTTCAGGGAAGATTTAAGCTAAAGCTGTTTTGACCTTTCTTCTAAGAGACTGATTCCTGTGATCAACTTTCAGAGGTTCTTTTCGGGAATAACAAGGCTTAAGTTTGTTTTATTGTAGCCACCGAATTGAAATAGACAAAGAAAAGTCCCATTCTTAATTCTCTCCACTATTACTAAGTAAAAATGAAGCATGTGTAGCATTAACTGATTTAGTAATATATTTTGTAATATTAATCAAGGCAATCTGTAGTGTTTTAAAATCGACCACAATTCAAATACAAATGAACATATGGGATTAAATCATATACTGTATAAGGGAAGAACTGAGAGAAGTTTGAAAAAATAAGCAAAGGTATGATGCAAATGACCATCATCTTCCTAGAGTACTGATGTGGTCAAATCCTAAAAACATGATTCAGAACCCCATAGCAGAACACCACTATGGAGGTGATTTATGAATTCACAGCAGAGCACATCATTGAGAGGATTCAGAAATTAGTGGAGTTAGAATTCTGAGCTACTCAAATACTGACACTTTTATCTTACATATCAAAAATGCAAAATATATTTTGGTTCTCTGTGAATGCTACACATGGAGCATGAAAGTAAAAAACTTTTAAAGCTATATAAAATATTTAAACCACATTAACCTGGTAATTTATATGTGATATAAATAAAAACACTGTAAAAGTCTGTACCAAGGAAATTATATCACTAAATTTATGGTAGCAGTTCATGCTGCCTTGGAAGTATTCTTTAGTTGTTTTAAGAAGACCATTTCTCAGCTACATTATAAGGTTAGACCTTTTTTTTCCTGATTCTCATTAGTATCTGCACTAAAGTACTACAAATACTACAAAGTCTCATTTCATAGATCAAGGTTATGCCCAAAAGCTTCTTTAAAGACTAAAGCGAGCAATGTGAGATTTGTTCCAGTGTTTTTCTTTTTTTTCCCCCTGAGAGCTGCAGTACTAGGTCTGACTGGTACCCAACACACACCACACACTGGCACGACAGATCGGGTGCCTGAATACAATGGCCATAAACTAAGACCTGGTGATAGAAATGACTTTATTTCTTTTAGAAATAATAACCACTATCACCAGAGTATGTATTAGTAATATTTAAGAAAACAATGACAGAACAGTCACAACTAGTACCACCAACACGACCATCACTACACATCACTACCATCACCGCCATCATTTATTGGCTGTATTTGCTTTATACACTGAAAATACTAATTCACTCTTCTTTCTCGGCCAGAGGTAATCACCCTGTACAAGTATGTACTTTTCAGACAGGGAATATAAATACGTCCTGCTGCCAGTTTATGACACCGTACAGAGGAACCATGACCGCAGAACTTGAGAGCAGGGTGGGAGCAACTTGCCTGAGTGGCTACTGGCATTTCATTTAAGCACTGGAATTGTGACTTAAATTTTTCTTTTTTAAAGACAAACCATGATTCTGATTGTTTACATTAGCTTTCTTGATTTATTTTTAAAGTGTTTTTGTTTTTTCAAACTAGTGTATAAGCCAAATTAAACATGAGGTCATATTTTAGCCTATGGACTATTATTTTCAAACTTTCCTTTTAGGCTGGCCTGTAAGATATTTGTTCTTGGACCTACAACATTCTTCGGCCTCTAATATCTGGCTACATTCTGTATGTTGTGTCTCAACTTGAAAAAGACTTCATTGGGGAGATTTTATATAACTGATCCCAATATGACCTGTTTCAGGTTAGGTTTCCCTACACTGTAATTTTTATAGCACAATGTTCTCCCCTGGTAATAACACTAATCACAGATCATTGCAAGGATTTTTCAAGTATTTTTCCCCCAGTGGTGTGCTTCATGAAGAGAAAGATCATCTGTGTTTCTTTTGCACTTGAAGCATTAATGCCGCATAGTAGGCACTCAATTAATGTTTTTCAGTATATAAAGTAGGGCTCTTGTATGCATGGCATTTTTCATTTTTAAATCTCAATTCTTTGATCGATCAACTGAAGATGGTATGAGAGTTTTAATTGCACAGATGAGTTTATTGAAGCTCAAAGAAGTTTAAAAACTTGCCTAAGGTTATTTATCCATCAGCAGTGAAGAAGGAACAGGTGCCAAATCTAAGCTCTTATTGTATACCCAGTTGCTTACACTGTGTATGCTGCCACGTCACAAAGCACATTATAATATAAATCACTACTTACTCTGTGAGTTAAATATTGATTGCTTCATAATTGTGAAGAATACGGATATGGCACACAATGTATTATCACATATAAAATTTAAAACAGCAGAAAAACATTTAAGAAATAATTCCCAATTTTGTTTCTTGAGCAAAAAGAAAAATAAATTCCTCCCCTCAACAAATGGGAGAGATTGAACTGAATAAAAACAGCCCAACCTGAAATATAGATTCAAAATAGTGCTAAAATTTTGAAATTGGGTGTATAGACAGTAGCAAGTAGAAAGGATGCTTTTAAACTCTGAGGTTTTACTTTGAAACAGGTATAATTTATGTGTACTTCAAGTTTGGGGAAAATTAAAAAGTAATAGATGTTTCAAATGCATGAATTGTGACATTCTCAGATTCACAAAGTCAGGTTAGTAGGCAAATTACATGGGAATATAACGTTTGAGGATATCTGCCAGTCATGTATTATCAGCTTAGCTCCTATCGTCATCCTCACAACAACCCTGTGAGGTAGGCTTTCATGCAGGTTATTACAAAGCAAAGAAAAATTAACATCAGTGTTAAATATTTTCATTAAAAACTGATATTTATTATGACAATACCAATGAAAATTAGCTCAAAGTTCACATGGGGTTTTAAGTGATACTCTAGGTCATTTCTACTTTTATTAAAAAAAAGTCTCTAATTCAGATTAGTATCATTAGGTATGTTTAAGCAGTTTTTAAAAGCACACCTCTCTGACATTCTGTGTAGTTAGGATTTAAATGCTTGTAGTTTTAAGTATCACAATAAAATTAGCATAAACTGCTATAATATCTAGAACGTGGAAATGTTAAACACGTACCAAAAATGGAATCTCATTCTGATTTTACAGATACACTGATAGTTAATGGTAGGCTTATTGTCATTCTCATAATTAAACACTTATTGATCCAGTATGTCTCCTGTTTTGTCTTCCCCTGAGCAACCAGCATATATAATCTGCACTTCAGGACAGTTAAGCAATTCATTTTGCAAGTACTTGAGTTTGACAGATGTGCAAATGACTTTCATTATCAAAGCAGCCAACAGCATTAACTTCCGCAGGTGGATGTATGGGTGGGCCATAAAAGGGAAAAGTACTCCATCATTGTATGAAATGGTACGGTTAATTACCTTTGGCTTCATCAAACATGATTTAACAAGGATGTTATGATTCATCACAATAAGCTGGGAGAACTGTTAGTTTACACCTGCTTGTCCTAGAAGATTTAGAAAGCCAAATGCTTAGAATATTTAAAATGTTTTCAGGACTGTGTTATAGTGATTGACTCATAAAAAATTGTTGTAAAGGTAGCTTGAATTTACCTATTTATAGAAATGGTGGGATATGTGCCCTCAACATACTTAATTTAATTCTTAAACCCTGAAAGGCATCATGTCATTCCCTTGGATTGGATGAATAGTTACACTGGCATCTGAAGTGATAAACTGAAAGTAAATACAAAAATAGAATGGACAATCTCCTCCATCCTTATGCAAATAAGCTTGTCATACTTAAGTCTAAGATGAACAACAGACTCTGGAAAAGAAAAGGGGGTATGTCATGTGTATGACTGCTCATGAGTAGGTTGACAAGACTCTTTTTTTTTTTAACCTTGGTTTTGTAAAATCTTTGTCCTATGAAAGTTATAATAAACAAACCCAATTTTTCTTCTCTAAAAAGAATTTTTTATTTCTTTGTCCCTGCAACATTGTGATTGAATCCATTCATTTTTACAAGAGCATATTGATTGCCTTAATGGCTAGACCAAAGGTGTTTTGAAGCTAAAAACCCATGGTGGATTCCTGAAAATGAGGAAAAAGGTGTTATCACATGCAGACCTGGTCTGATCTGTATCCTATGAAGACATTTTGAATATGCTTCTATGAATGTATTACTTAGCTCATTTTCTCAACTTTAATAGCATCACGTAAAGATAGTAATTAGGGAGTAACAATCACTTTATCTTCCAGATGAATGAGGTGCCATATTGCTAAAATAAGGTACAGGTTTGACTTAAGTAAGTAAATGATGGTTTTGGCTGTAGATTAAAGCTACTTATGGAAAATTGTAAATAAAAACTAAAAGTAGCTGAACATTTAGAAATACAATATCCCTTTTAAAAAAGATTAACAAAATATGTCTATATAGTTTATAGTTTGGGTCCACAAAAACATATTCGTTGAAAAATCACCAATATTATGAACATGTTTAATTTTTTGAAAAGGGATACTGCATCTTTAATACATGTAAAGTTGTACGTCACCCATTTTCTACTTACAGGTAGTAGGAGTAAGAATAGTAGCTCCTCCTGGCAAGCAAATCACAGACAGTGGAAAAAGAGAAGCAATGGTGAATGAAAAGCGTGACTCTGTCACATTCAATAAAGCAGAATAATGTGCGTTAAAAAAGAAATCAAAATAAAATAAAATTCATGTTTTTTTGCTTTGCATTTCAGTTTGCCCATGCATTGTTAAGATTTCCTTTGCCATGCAATTAAACAGACAGATATGCAATAGAAAAATAAAATTTGAAATACATAATTTAGAAAAAAATAACATGCTATTTCTTTTATTGCCAAGAAATTGAAAAATTAAATGGATTGTGTATTTTTAACATGCAGTTAAGTGTAGTATCATCCATTACCACCTAAATGTCATGACAGATGGAACAGCTGTGTATAGAACTTGTATACTAGATTGTTTTTCTTTAGATACAAAACATCTATTATGTTAATTCATATTATATGTAGAATAATACCGATATTTCTGTAAATAAGTTGTATTTTAATGATACACAGGTATATACATGTGCTATGTGATTATACCTATGCACCATACATTATATACACAAAAATATTTGTACAGTAGATGCATGTCAACATGATATTATGCACAAACATTTACTGTATTGAAACATAATTTCAAATTTATGTCAGGATGTATTAATGTGTTCATGCTGTGCATTTAATATACAATATACAATCAATGGAAAAATGGCATAGATTCTGAAATAATTCAACAGCAATTAAATTAAAAAAATGACATTGTGTTCTGAAAGATGCAATATCCCTTTTCTTAGCCTAAAAACTTACTTTATATATACCCTCAGTTGTAAAATTTTACTCAGTTGAATTCTAAACAATTCTTTTATTAAAACAACCAAAAACACATGGAGCTTTATTCAACATGAGAAATATTCTTGCATGTACTATTCCCAGTGAGGGATAAAGTCTTGGTTACTGAATAGTTTCCCATAAAAATGCAGACATAAGGAGCTAAAATATTTTCCTTTTATATTATTTTTTATTATAAATTTATATATTAAAAGGGCAACGACAATATATGCTAAAATTTTTAACTAAGCCTGATAATATCTAATACTGCTATAACGTCTATGCTTTTGTATATGTTTAACATACTTGTGTTTAAATCATACATGATACATGTGTGACACACACTACATGAGTAAAACTCATTACAAATTTGCTCAGGTAAGTAAGGAGTTCAAGTAATTTACACATAATATAACACATCAGAAGGTACATGGAATTTACTTTATCCACCTATAAAATTGTAACTTTTCCTGGCCATATTGGTGCTGGTGAGGAAAAGATGCAAATGCCCTATATACTTTCTATCAATTAAAGCACAATTATGACAACTCAAATGTCAACATTTTAATAGAGGCTCATTTATCCAACCATTTTTAAATATGAACCAGAGAAAGAATGTTACATTATTCAGTTACAGAGCTGTCAGAGCATTTTATTGCCCCTCCCAAATCTTGCTTAGCAGCTACTTTGTACAAAGTTTAGTTTTCAAATTCTTTGTTATTTCTAAAACAAAGTATCATGGATATGAAGAGCTAATAAAAAATAAATGTTTTACAATAAATAACAAATAAAACTAAGTTTATTTCCATTCTGAGTGAGGACATGGTCTGAAGTCACTTTCATGCTCACAATCAAACTTAAGTGACCAATATAATTTTAATTGTGAAGCAACATTTACTTAATTCTCTAAGCTGTTTAGTTTATGCTACTTTCCAAATACAAATTTAAAGTAGACAGAGATATAAGATCTCAAAAGTTTCTATTCTAAAATTTATTGATTTTTATTGGATAATTTATGTTTCTAAAATACTTAAATCTTCTTGCCTCACATATAATGTATTTTCCAACCACAGAAGTAGACAACAGCAAAAAGAGAAAGCATTATTTGGGAAAGCACGTATGTAGCTAATTTAACACAAAACGCTATAATGCATACCTAATGTTTCTAATGCAGATGTGTCTTCTCCAACATATATATCTCCAGGGGGTAATTGTAAAGAGGCAATATATTAAAATAAACTCTGATGGAATTGTTAAAACATGTACTATGAGTCTTAACTATAATGTTAATGCTTTATTTCAAGTACACAATAGTTATCATAGTATATTATTAGATTTAATGTAATATAAGCAACATCATTTATTATATTATTCAATAGACTTCATAAAGTATAACCACTTCTATACATAAAATTGTGGGGATGAACTCTGTATGTGGAGATTTACTAAAAAGTCCTTCCAAATTGAAGAATCATCCAAAATACACGATTGGAAGGGTTGGATTGCCATATTAGTTTCTAAGACAGCGATTCACAGATGATGACATTTTATAACGGCCAAAAGCTCAGCTTATAAGAATTATATACTTCAAAATGTTTTTTTCAGCAGGAATATATCTTAATCTCCAGAAGAGAGCAGTTTAAGCTCTGGTAAGTCTTAATATCTTTATGCAATTCCAGAAGATGGCAATATTGGTTGATAAAGTATAAATGATAATGTACAATTAAAAAATTTACTCTTCATTTTAAATTTTTAGTCAGTGAATATTTAATATACAACGTCATTAAACAATGTTTGTATTCTCCTCATACCTTATTGGCAGTCGAGATTTAGAGACATATACAATAAGAATATAATTCAGACTCTAGCCCAAAGGTACAAAAAAATCCATATTTTGTCATGCTTAATAACAATATTTCAACCATAAGACAAAATAATGTCCAAAACTAACGTGCAATGAATAAAATAAGAATTTATTTGAAAAGCCCAAGTAGTAGACTCTGGTGCTAGCAAACCTTGTTAAAATTAAATTGTTGTTGTTTCTGTGATATAGAAGAACTCAAAGAAAAAAAAAACCTGCTTGAAAACTGGTCACATCAACGGTAAGTGAGTGGTAAAGGACAGTATCAGATCTTACCTTTTTTTAACAATTAATATGACAACTAGGAGGAGGAGGATGAACACCAATATTCCAGCACTGATTCCTGCAATTTTCACCACTCTGTCTGTCTGCTTGGCAGGATCTGGGATCACTTCTGGTTCTTCTGTTGCTGCTGCTAAACAAATCAGGGAAATAAATTACTGAAAGCCGCTAGGAAAATTATGCCCCACTAACAATTGCTATAAAAAGACAACTCGTTTATTGTATTTAAATGAAAATAACCTGCAAATATAAATGCAGAAGTTTGCTAAACTACAGCACCTGACATTTTGGGTCAAGGTAAAAGGAGAAATTTTACATTAGGAATTTTTTTAACACAATTAAAAAAAAACTTAAGAAATAACAATCCAAGGGAATGGTGAACTATTTTTCTCCAAATGTCACGATTTTTAGCAAATAATATACTATGAAGAGATGAGGTCATATTTAGAGATCTATTATGAAATCATTCAGCACCTTTCTTGGTGCTTTAAGATGGTGTCAATGAGACTCATCTAAGACAGAAGGGATAGGTTCAATAAATTCCAAGTCCAACTTCTAGAGCATATAATTCAGTACATAGGATTTGAGATGAATAGTTTGGTTTGGCACAAGAAACAAATATTAAAGCAAAAAAGAAACATCCAAGAATATTTCACATTCACAAACTGAGATAATAAACACGGGAAACATAACTTGGAGGAAATGGCTTTCTTCTTAATTCTCTATATGTCTTCATTTCTTTTCTTTTGCAAAACCACACTCACCCCCATATCTGTACAATTAAATTTAGAAACTTTAATCAATATATATGCCCTAGTAAATTCTCTGAAGACTTTCCTTTTACCTCATTTACCTTGAAAACTGTCAAAGAAAGTATTACTATCTATACTTTTTTTTTTAAGCGGGGGGGGGGAGAGGATCACTTTTATTTAGTTTTCATGTGGCTTTCGTTGTTCCAACACTTTGTTATGTAGTGGTGCTGGGTATTGAACCCGTGTCCTTGTGCATGCAGGCGAGCACCATAACTGCCGAGCCATGGCTCCAGCCCCTGGAATCTATACTTTTAAGATACAAAAACCCTACACCATAGAGAATGGGGGATAAATTATAAATTGCTCAAGGACAGAGACAAAACTTAATGATCCCTTATCTTCACACCCATCATTCCTCAGTTTCCAGATCTGTGGCTCTACTACAAAGACTGTGTGGCAAAAGTCAAAGGGATTCTTAGAATTAGGTCCATTTGGGAGCTGTCTTAAAGGAGCTATCACATCATCTTTCATTTGGAGTCAAGAGATGATGGCTGAATAAACAGACACACAAACAAGTCTCTAACTCTATATTCATATCTTTCTAAAGCACAACATTTATTCAGTCTCTGGAAAAAGTTATCCTTTTCCCTCCATTCCAATCCTTTTTTCCTCTAGCTTCTCTCTAGACGTCTTTCCTCCTGACTTGCAGTTCTTCATATTTAAATGTCTGTTCCAGTTTTCCTATCAGCCACAGATTCTACTAAAAGGGTACTTTGATGAAGTTAACTGTTAATTTTTCCAACTAAGAATTTTGAAAGAATAAATTTATCTAATATTATTTTGTAAAATAGTAATTCAAAGATAAGCCAGTGGGAAAGATACAGGTTGAAAAAGAAACGTTAGAACATAGTTAGCTTTATAAAGGAATTCACTATAACTGTTTTAATTTATTTTATTTTAATTGCATAGGATAAAACTTCTCCTTGGACCAGTAATTGGGAAATACTAGTCTCAAGAAAGAAAAAACAAAACAAAACAACAACAAAAAGGAATCCAGTTTTTTTTTTCTTCCTGGTACATGAAGGGAATTTTCATTTAGGACTTGACACTTTCCATACATGCAGAATTCAGGGAATTTCCAAACTCATAATTATGTGTAGAGGTCACTCAATGCTTACAACATTTCAAAATATCTTATAATTCTCAATTCATCAAAACAAGTGGTAAATATGTTGGAGATCTCTTCCTTTTTAGGAAAGAAATACATATATATGTGTGTTTATAGTCATATATATGTATGTATTTTGACTTAAGAAATACATATTTAAGTAAAATATAGATATAAATACTGAAAACAGGTGGAACACAGTTCAAAACTGAATATAAAATAAAAAACACATTTATTGATTATAATTCTCAAATTAGATATGTGACACAAATACTTCTTCACAAAGGAATGGCAACAGAATATTTGATGTGGAAATCCTTAATAAAAATTTAGATCAGGAAACAAATTATCATTATTTACTAATTAAAGTCAACTCTCATCAGGTTCTGTGTTTCACATGGCTTTCAGAGGGTAAGAAAAATGATCTCTTTGTGGTTTTCTGACATACCTGAATTATAGAATTAAATGTTTCTGACAATTCTTTGAAATACCAGTTCTTATTTGATAAGGTCAATATATATACTGTAATGTTTTAATATGAGACACATGTGCTATCACAATAGAATTGTTTTTAAAGATATGCCATGTGTATCTGTGCTATATTTTATGAGAATCTTCAGAATTGGTAAGCCCCACCAGGTACAAATTTAACCCATATGGTATAAGAAGAAACTATTATAATGAAGTATGAGTAGCAGCATTACTATTACCTAGGTTTACTAATTAAAAGATGAAACTGTTATGAAAGTGATGGATTCACAATTTCAAATTGAGAGGATGAAGAATTTCTTTTTTAAAGGACAGTGAGAGTGAGTGAGAGAGAGAGAGAGAGAGAGAGAGAGAATCAATTTTTATTTATTTATTGAGGTTTCACAAGGCCTTTGTTGCTCCAACCCTTAGTTGTGTGCATGGGTGCTGGGGTTTGAACCTGTGTACCTGCACATGCTGGACAAATGCTGAAACTGCCGAGCCACCGCTCCAGCCCCGTGATGAAGAATTTTTAAAGACTCATTAGTAATGCAGATTTGCTAATAAAGTAATCTAAACATATTCCCAGAAATTAAATGCAAAATCTAAAAGTAAGTCTTTGAACAGAGGAATCACTTAACTTGAAGGTGTGTTCCTAGTACACAGCATTAAGAGTTTCACAGTCTACTCTGTAAATCCATGTTATTACTGTGAAGTGATAATCCATGATTTTCTAAAGACTGGACTTCAATTCATAGTGACAGAATGGTTAAAGAAGAAAAGATTCCAAGTATGTTTATTTGAGTTGAGTGAGTGTGCTTTGTTTATCATGATTACAATTCTTGTGCAGAGTTGTTCACCAATTTTTAATATATTTTTTAAACAGTGTAGAAGGCTAATCAAATTCTCCAAGTACACATGATTTGGTGGTTGCTTTCCCTTGATTGTCAATCCTCTTCAAAGTCTTTAGTTATTACATTTATTATTATTATTGCTACTACTACTACAGCAGTATTTTTAAATAAAATGTCTGGATAAATTTTTACTTTGAATACTTTAATCACCCATTTTTTTTTAAGTTCTTGGCTTACTAGAACCAAAAAACATAAATATCCTATGCAAAATCATTCAATGGGGCTGGAGTGGTGGCTCAGTGGTTGGAACACTTGCCTGTCATCATTGAGGACCCAGGTTTAAATCCCAGCACTATATATACTCTTAAGTGTTGGAGGAACAAAGGCCAGATGAAAAAAATAAATAAAATTGACTGTGTCTTTCTCATTCTCTCCCTTAAAAAAAAATCATTCAAGCTGAGAAGCTTCATTAATGGAAATAGAAGCAGTAGCATCTAAGTGAGCATTTTCTATTTTCCTCAAGGAGAGCAAAATTCTATTATTGGGGTTGCACCCCTGAGCTCTGTTTATAATTTATGCACATACACAAAGATAACATGGGACACCTTCTTTAGAATACTTTTCTTTGCCATAAATGTTTACCATTTTTACTGCTGAAGAACATTCAGAGAATCCCAGTGTTCTGAAGCGAAAAGCATACTTCTTTGCATAGTGAAAAAGGAAAAAATCTAAGAAAGAATTTCATGCTTACTTAGCAAATTTATTAGATGGATTTTAGGGAGGCAAAAATAGTTAAAGTAGCTTTATAAATTTTAAAGTCACATAAATTTACTTGAAAATTTAAAGCTATTCTAATAACTGAAATAAAAATCATTATTCCACCCACATGATGGACTTCAGAGGTGAAAACCTTTAAATACAATTTATTAGGTGACCCTACAGCATCTTCAGAGACATAATCACTGAAACCCTGCAAATCCTCCTGGTATTCACAAATGCTCTCTTCCTTTCTCAGTTTATATGGTAGAAATCGGCTCATATTTCATATCTTAAAATCATTCCTTAAACCCCAACAACCAGTCATTTAGCCCCCCAAACCACCAAACCAACGTGAACAATGACTGAAAAGTTAGAGAATTCGGGAGCTAGAGTGGAGGCTTAGCAGTTATGGTGTTTGCCTGGTGCACGTGAGGACATAGGTTTGAACCCCAGCATCATGTACACAACAAAGTGTCAGAGCAATGAAAGCCACATGAAAAACTAAATAAAATTGATTTGTTCTTTCTCTCTCTCTCTATCCCTCTCTCTCTTTTTTTAAAAATAAGAGAGAGAGAGAGAGAATTCAACAAGTGCTTTTCTCCTCTTACTTACATGACTTCCTAAAAAATAAGTACCTGACATTCCTGTCTACTCCCTCGTCCTTGCAACACTTTTCCTGGGGCTGCCATTACTCAGGCATTTCCTTATGACTTTGGTCTCTTCTTTCCAGATCACCATTTTGAGTCCCTCCTTTTTGACCCATCCCTTAAAAGCAGGCATCTCTTCGAGATTCTTAAGGACCTTAGTCTCTTGACAATGTTTTCTACACTTTCCAGCTTGGTGATATTAACTGCTTTGATTACTTCATTTACTATCCATGCCCATTGATTTCAGACCAATACATCTCTAACCAATAGCTCCTACTTGAACTCCTGACACACATCGTCATCTGATTACTATGTCTACCCCTCAATGTATGACTGTCACCTTACACATACCATGTCCAAAACTGGACTCAAATTTTTCTCATATCAATTCTTCTAGTCTCCCCCATTTCACTAATTGAAACAACTGTCCACACGAGGTTCAAGCCAGAAACATGGCCATCATTTTTTAATCTTCCTTCATCTCCTTATCTCTAGGATTAACACATAAGTTATTATTTGAATTCAGATGCTTTTGAAAGTGAAAGAGGATACTCAATAATCATAACAGGCATTCTCCTGTGAAAACATGGTCACTTTACTTCTTATCATATGATTAGCTATAAAGCACTCCTACTTCCTTAATATCATGTCTCCACTTTTTTCTTCCATGCCCACTGCTACTAGCTTAACTCAGGTCAACCTCATCTCTTAGCCAGACCACATAATAGCTGCCTATCTTTCTTTCTGTCTGTACTTCGTCTGTTTGACTTCAAACCCCCACACAATATTTCTAATACTTCAATCATAGTATTGCTCCACTGATTAGAACCCTCCAATGGCTTCCCACTGCTAAGACAAAATCCATGAAAGCAGGAATCATGTTCATTTTATTTACCATTGTATTTCTAGTAGGACTTGGAAAGAAGCAATGGTATACAAATATTAATTGAATACATAGAAGAACATTAATCCTGCATTTATTAGACTATATTAAAAAAATAAACTGCCTTCTTAAAATACACAAGGATATATTTGATCTTATTTGCTTAGATTGTAACTGGAGATAAACTTGGTACATATATTTCTAAGTTGTCTCTGGACATGTCAAGTTTTGGCGCAAGCCATTCCTTCTCAGAGCTGTTTACACCATCTGCCACCACCTATCACCAAATCAAAGTACGAGGAAATTCCAGTGTGTAGCACAAGGAATTTGGTATCAGAAAAGCCCTGTTTTTTTTTTTTTTTAAGATACAAGGACAGAGAGAGAGAGAGAGAGAGAGAGAGAGAGAGAAAGAAACAGAATCAATTTTTATTGAGTTTTTCACATGGCTTTCATTGCGCTGACACTTAGTTGTGTACGTGGGTGCTGGGGTTCAAACCTGTGTACTTGCGCATGCCAGGCAAGCGCCGTAACCTCTGAGCCACTGCTCCAGCCCAAGGTTCTGTTTTCATTTTTAGCTCCTCTTACATGAATAGGACTGAAGTGGCTTTGTAGATCACTGGATCAACTCCAAACCTGAATACATTATAACCAGATCTTTAGGCAGGCAGTGTGGAGGGCCTGAAACTCTCCCTACTGTACATGACAGCCAGGAAGCAATTCCATATCCATTTAGGATTATTTGTTTATGAGAATGAACAAGTTAGCTTCTTTTAGAAATAATACATTTTCTATGAAATAACATAATAGAAATATCTATATTATGTACCTTTCAGGAATATCAAGTGAAATAATGGTGTGAAAAGTTCTTATAACTGAAGCACTTATGAGAGAAATACAAGTAGATCCCCGTGGGTAGATGTGACCTAGAGGTTAGCCTTCTGGGCCCATCATATAAAAATGAAAACGTATGAACAGGGGAACTGATATTACTGAAGAACAGCTTTAAAAAAATTCTTAGCAGTCTATCATATAAATATATAATGATGGGTTTTGTAAAGTGCATGTTATTAATTAAATAGTCTGTCACAGTGGATGCCTAAGGCTTACAGGCATCTTGAGCTATTTATTATTTAACTCAGTGATCCTTTGAAGTCATTTTGCCTCAGCATCTCATATGATCTCATGAAACCTGTCCAACCTTGGACTGTTGACTATAAAAAAGGGTCAATTAGAGATTTTCATTGATGAAATAAGAAAATAGCTATATGTCACACATTTTGTCTTAACAGTAGCTGGAAAATAATTTATTCTTGTTTAATAATGAAATTTTGATGAAAATTAGTGATGTGGAGCATAGAAACAGAAATCTATAAAGACTTTAAACAGCTATGAAATAGAAATGTAGATTAATTAATATTACAAATACTTAAAATTAATTTTATACTGCTTAAGGCATCTCCTTCAAGTCTTAGGTTTTCCAATTTTTTTTAGTTTTAAAATCAAAATAGTACATACAATTCTGAAGAAACAATAGAAATAATTTTTTAAAAAAACAAAAGTGTCATGTTCCAGCAGTGTATTTCAAGGTAAAAAATGTGGACAATATCATGTTACTTCATAGTAACTTAAGGGCAAATATTTTATTGTTCATATAAATTTTTTAATCAAGTTGCCCATTTAGTTAAATGCATTCAGTTGGGTAAAATAGACTTAGTATTTTGTCTTATTGCACACAGTTGAGTCTATTTTTTTAACTTATCTCTGAAATCTGCCACAGATTGTCTGTTCTTCTACTGCCTTCAAGACTCAATTATTTTAATTTTTTACTCTCTCCTGTTTCCTTTATTGGTCTCCTTACTTTTAGCCCATATTTGGGTACCAGAATAAGTTTTCTAGAATTCAACTGCTTCAAATTCAAAATGAAAAGGCGAAAGTTATGACATCTAAGGTGTTTCAAAACCAGGCTGCAGTCAGCTTTTCAACCTAATATACTGGCAGTTCATTAGAGTACCTATCATATATCCTAATTATTTAGAACCATCCACCCATTCCCAAGTAATAAAATCCTCCTCAGTGTAATTCAGGGATTGGTTAAACTGGCTCATGGGTTTGATCCAATCCATTTTGACTGAAACAAAGATTATGAATATTCAACTTTACAAAAATAATGCTTAATTGCTATCAATTTATATTTCCACCAGCAGTGTATGCAAACTCCATTTAAATTACATCTTAACATTTTGTATCATCAGACTTCTTAATTTTTGCCAATTTGGCATTAGAAAATGTTATCTAATATGCATTTGACTAGAAATAAAATGATTTTTGAGGTACTTGGATATTTATATCTATTTCTTTCAAGTGTTCAGTGTATAACTTTGACCCATTTCTTCTATCTTGTTTTTTATCTTTTCTCTTTTGATTTTACATGTGGATATTAACTATTTGTCAATTATTTGTATTGCAAATACATTCTCCTATTGAACGATACAGAGAATGGAAAATGTCTTTTCCTTTTAACCTTATAAATTCATGGTGAGGACCCCTATAACAACAGACAGATTAATACAAGAAAACGATAAGCATTTATACAATGTAAGTTTTATGAGATATGGGGGCCTTCAAAAGGAAGTCCCAAAGCCACAAGTTAAGGAAGTCCCAAAGCCACAGTTAAACCTCAGTGTTTTTATATCAAGATTGCTGAATTGTGGACAGTCATAGTTTGAAAAAAGGACAGGGCAGATAGTGAGGTTAGTAAACAGTGGGGCAGCTGCAAAGCCTGTGGGTTCAGATTGCTTCCTGTCCGTGTCCTGTAACCTTCGGAGATAAAGATGCCTCTTTCCTCCAGGTGTAAGAAAGACATCTCTCACACGAAAGTTTCATGACCTACTGGGGAAAGTAAAAAAATTCTTCCTCATTTTTATAGCTTTTCTCAAGGGAAAGGACAGCGTAAGGTAAAAGAGACCCTCATGCTTCTACCATTTTCTCAAATTGTTTTTCAGCTTAAAATATTCAATATGACAAAGTGCCATATCTTGGGGTAATGAATGTGTCCTGAATTCCATCAGTCACTTTTCTTCTCACTTTATTTATGGTATATTGGTGAATGGGAGTTTTAATTTTAATGAAGTCAATCAACTACATCAATCTTCTTGTATGGTTAGTATTTATTGTTTAATAAATCCTTTTGGAATTTGAATTTATAAAATGTTTCCTTTTTTCTCCAAAAAATTTAACACTCTGCATTTCATATTTAATTCTGGACAATGTAGAATTGCTTTCTCAGCATGATATACAGTAGGAAGTGTTTCAGGCCCTCTTTTCCTAGCTAAAGATCAGTTATTCGTCTAAAATGCTTGAATCTAAAGATCTACAAAGCCACTTCTGTCCTAAATCGAAATTACATAATTGAATGAGTCACTTTTTGGATTTTCCATTATTTTCTAAGACAACATATCTATTCCATTCTGATATTACATGGTTTTGTTTACTACCGATCTGAATATGTTGATATATATGAAAGGCGTGTTCCAATGATCATGCCTTCTTGAGCATCTTAACTCTTCTTTATGTCTTATTCTGGGTAACTTCTTCAGATCTAAAGTCCACCTCATAATTTATATTCTCAACTTAGCCAGATCTTCTAGTAACTCCATCCCAAGAGTTATTTTTAACTTGGACAATTATGTTTTACCTTCCTATAAGTTCCATTTACTTCTTGGTAAATGAATATTTATTTAGTTGCTCCTGCTAATTTTTATGATTTGCACTTTATTTATTTCAATGTTTTTTATGCAGCTATTTTCTATATTGTGCTTGACAGTACCACTACCTGCAGGATTTAGAGCTGTTGTTTCTACTAACTCTCACAGGGAGTTACTTTCAAGAAAGCTTGGTGACCTTTGATTGTGAGTTAATTGCTTTATGTTAGTCTGTGGGAGTCCTCCAGGCCTAAATGGATCATGCTTTCATCTAAAACAGCATTTGCATCTTCTTCCACCAGTAGCCTTATGGCACCACAGGACTCAGACCACCCCTGTCAGCTCTGTGTGGCAGCCTCAGGCTAGGCCACCCTCTTGGGACGAGCCCTGAGGTCAGTGTTTCACAGGTAGTAAAGTTTTAGTTTCTCCCTTCAGGGACTACCAAACCATCTTTTTATTGCTCACCTTTCTCACCCTCAGCCACGTTTTTCCCCCCCTTGTTCTGTGCTTTTTTTTCCCCCTTGAAGAATTGTGTCTCCGTGGAGGTTTCCCCTGGCTATGAATGTGTCAGTATATCGAAAGATGTATCCTATCCAGGGTAGAATTATGCTGCAGAGTTCCTCTAAGCACCTAATCTACTAGGTTTCAAGAATTTTGGGGCTGGAGCAGTGGCTCAGTGGTTGCGGTGCTTGCCTGGCATGTGTGAGGACCCAAGTTCAAACCCCAACTCCAGCACCACGTACATAACGAAGTGTCAGAATAACCAAGACCATGTGAGAAATTAATTAAAATTGCTTCTGTCTGTCTCTTTTTCTCTTAAAAAATTATTTTTATAGGATTTTGTCTTCTTTATTTTCCCTAAGACGTTATCCATAACTACATTGTCTCCTCTAAACACTAGTTAATTATTTTTCTATAACCCATAAACAAAATTATATTACATGTAGTTTACAGAAAGTCTGCAACATTCATGAACAAGGAGCCTGGTGATGACAGAGGTATAATCTCACTCATACTTTCATTTCAATATATCTTTTGTGATGCTGGGAATCAAAGCAAGGGCCTTGTGCATGCTAAGCAATAGCTCTATAACTAAGCAATATTCCCCACTCCTCATTTATATTTTTCATATCTAATGATTTATACAGATTAACACAAAATATTTGTCTCACAAATATATAAATGAAAAGTGAAAATAGTCATAATTTTTCAAGTTGTATAATCTATATAAGAGAAAACATCAACTATAAGATACTGTAGGAAACTTTAACACTTCTGAAATTAATACAACATTACTGGGGTTAACTCAACTAATTTATGAATGCTGTAACCTTTAAGGAAAAAAGTCTATCTTACATAATATTAACTAAAAAACAATTCGGACATATCTGGGAATACCCTGATTGGGTGAAATTTGAGTATTCTGTGAAAACAAACATTAACCTGGGTTTGAATTCCAGCTTTTATCACTTGCAGCTAAGTAACCTAGGGCAAGTTATTTAACCAGAATTCCTTGATTTTCTCATTGGTAAAAGAGAGATGAATACACATACTTCTTTTTAGATTGATGTAAAAATTAAATGCGTCAAAATATGCAAAGTGCTTAGAATAATTCCTGGTATTTCACTTAAAAAGGCCTCAGTTAAAGTGTTAGGATATATAACATGAAGGCCAAAGCAAACTCTTTTTCCATATCTTGATATTCGAACTGTAGAGGTCGTGTTTTCAAATAAGCAGGGTAAGATGGACATAAATTTAATTTCTAAAAGTGCAGGGATATTTCTTTATTATTCAACACAGAACATATTGGTTGAATATTTGATGGGTCCACAAGGTTAAAAAAACAGAAACAAGTGCTTTTCCTTTAGAGGATGTATAATCTATAAGTAGAGATATGGTAGGCACTCAAATGATCGCAGCTTCATAGATCATGACAAGATCATGACAAAGAGGCACAGTGCTCCGGCCCAGGGAGTGAAATTGTACCTAGTTTGTGGACATCTAAACTATTTCTTAAAGTTATTTAACATACAAATCCAACTCTGACTTTCAGACAATGATAAAAAAAAAGAGGGGATCAGTGTCCTACTCATGTTCATAGTATTCATTTTTTGACAAAATTAAAACTGCAGCTTATGCTTCCTGACCTACATTTGTTACATTTACATGGGAGAAATATGATTAACCATCTTTGAGTAGTTTTTACTACTATTAAAAAAAAAAAGAGGGACGCAGGGGAATCCATTGGAGGCGCCAAACTCAACCTCTATTTTATAAAAAGAAAGACGTTGAAGAGATATGATGCAAACAAATTGGCAGCTAACCACATCAAATACTTTCAGGAGAAAAAGTAGACTGAAATGGATGAATGGAATATGGGAAGGTGATGTAAACAGTCAGAAAAGTAAATTTAAAAAGGAAAATATGTTCCATGTCCCATCTTAAATCTATGAAGAAGACATTTCTTTTATTCTTATTGTTTTCTTCCTTCCATTAATTAAATGAAATGCTGGTTGTTCAGGGCACGTGTCTGGGATATTTCTAGGCTATAAGGAATGATCTAAATTAGACAAAATACTCTGCTCCATGCAGTGTGCATCCCTGTAGTGTGAACCAACGATACACCAGCAAATGAGCATCACTTGATGCTGAGAAGTCCTATAGCAAGAATGAAAACAGGAGACTAAGAGGATCAGAGGAAGCCCTATGGTAACCACGTTAGATTTGGACAGAGGAACTTTCAGAAGATGTGGAGGTGGACTTAGATGTAGAAAAATGTATCATATCAATAGCAAAAATGCTTTATGTGCCTTGTCTATGTACTGGGAATTAAAGGGAATTCAGAGATTATAGAGTTGTTTACTTAATAAACAAAATTTCTTCCCCATCTCAAGTAACAAAGGAGATCAGAGAATAACAACTCCATGTTATGTTTTAGGGAAGTCAACTAACATAATGCTATACTCCTAGGGAATAATGATCCTGTCCATAATAATGACACAGGTAAAGAAAGGGAAGAGGACAAAGCAAGTGAGAAGCAGCTTCATCTTCCACTTATTGATCACTATGTATGGGACAGTCAGTGGTAATGACCTGTTAAGAGTAACATGGGTTCAGCTGAAGATTACTGGGATAATATTGCTGAATCATGAATCTACAAACAGTATGTATAGCAGAGCATGCTATGGAACAACCAAATATAAACCTTTAATCAAAATGTTTGTAAAATGATGAATGTGAATATCTGGAAAGGTTAAGGAAAAAAGCATTATGATAATATCAGATATATTTTTCCTCCCCCAAACTGTAGGATCAGAAAAGTCTCTTCCTCAGGGAAAATATGGGAATATTAAAATCTAGGCACTGCATGTAATTAAAAGGCAAATGCACTTGACATTTTTGTTGGCACAAACTCAGAATGCCATATCTGGGCCAGTCATCCAAACGTGGCATTCAAAGCACAAATGGCAGGGTGGGGAAACTCACACATATTTGAATGCATTATAATTTGAATACTGGAGAAATAAATAGAAATCAAACAAAACCTTTAATAATACTCAGATTATAAGTATGTGATATGATTTTAAATAATAAAAATGACCTGTCATTTAATCCATTTGTACTGTTCTCATTTTTAAATCAAAGGGTCAAGATTGGCTCGCTTTTTCTTTCTTTCTTTCTTTTTTGGCTGCTTTTAGTCATGAATTCTCTTTTCATTTTGAGCAGGTCATTTTCCACTCAGGCTTAGATAATTCATTAATCTGGCATATCTCAGGAGAACACACAACATGGTTTAAATCATATTAACAGAGGTTGCACTGCAATTTTCACAGGTGTTTATTTATCAAATTAGAGACTGCTTTAATGTGGGACAGAGGAGCCAGATTAAAAATGATATTATGTTAGTTACAGCTGTTCTGAGATAATTTAGTATAGTCTAAATTATTAATAAATGTTTTGGAATTTGAGATGGGTTTTTAATCTTGATATATCTTTTGACTGTGGGTGAATGAGTAGACAGTATTTATATACACACACACATATACATATGTGTATATTTGTATGTATATATTGTTTTATTTTTGAGAGAGGGAAGGACAGTGAGAAAGAGAAATAGAGAATAATTTTATTTAATTTTTCATGTGGCTTTTGTTGCTCTGACACTTCATTGTGTATGTGGTACTGGGGTTCGAACCCATGTCTTTGTGCACACTGGGCAAGCACCGTAACCACTGAGCTACTGCTCCAGCCCCAGAAGTCAGATTTTTTTTTTTCAGGGCTGAGGACCAAACTTGGGTCCTTGTGCGTGCTAGACAAGTGCTCTACCACTGAACTAAATCCCCAACCCAGAAGTCAGAGTTTTAAATGGTTCTTAAATGTCCCAAATTATTGAATAATGACTACATTTCACAATTTCTAAATTTCAAAATATCAAACTCACTGTGTCTAAGAATTTTTTTTTAGAAGAGAGTGTGGGACAGTGAGAGAGAGAGAGAAAAGCAATTTTTATTTAGTTTTTCATGTGACTTTCATTCCTCTGACACTTTGTTGTGTACGTGGTACTGGTGTTTGAAATTGAGTACTCGCTCATGCAAAGCAAGTGCTGTAACCACCGAGCCACTGCTCCAGCCTTGGGTCCAAGAAATTTTAATGGATTACATTTTATCCCTTTCTAGGTAATAGACCTTTATTTTTATACTCAAAGTCTTCCCCTTGTCTAAATAGGATCTTTTCAATATAAGAAAATACTATCTCTTCCATCAAGTTTTCCCTAACCTTTCAGTCACCGGTTTTCTGAATTCCTATGCCCTTATTGGTTTTGTTTCTTACCTGACTTTAAATTAAAAGAGCAAGGGTTTCTGAGGTCACCTTTCATTGAAATATATATAAAATTGATATCTACATACACTTAAGGAAGTTATATAATTTCTTTGAATGTCAGTTTCTTCTATAAAATGGTGCAATGATATTCTTTCATATAATATTCTTTCACATATACACTAAGATTAAATAAAATCATGTTGAAGAAAGGTCATGAAGTTCTGTTGTTCCCCATGTCTGTCTTTGAGGGCATATACGAACCAGCACTTCCACTCTGTAGCAAAGAGTAAGGATTCAGGAAATATATGATGAACAAATCCATCATTTTATATTTAAATTTTGGTAAAATTTGCCATTATTTGGAAAATAGAGTTTTACAGTATAAATGCAAATAGGCTATTAACCTATTGTCCACTATCCCCCAAGCTACAATATTTGCTATAAATTAGTTCTTAGAAGAAATTAAGTGCCTGTCAGTGGTTCCTCCGGAGCTCTCATGCTCCGAGCAGCATCCGTTTCTCCTTTATGGCTGTGTTAGTTTGTCCTGCAACCACATCCTGAGGGTTTTTGCTTGCTTTATACTTTTGCAATTTTGCCATCCAAACTTTTGTTCTTGTACTTTTCTTCTCTTCAAATACAATTCTCAGCTGCCTCCAAGCAAGTGACTTAAATTTTCTTTGACTCTTAGTTGGTTTTCTTCAATCACTTCCAAATTCTCTGGATCCACTGTTCACACACTTCTTTTTACTGTTTTGAATTCCTTAATGCTGTTTTTTTTCTAAACACCCTTACTCCAAATGGGTACTATTCCTGCCAGAGACTCCTAGCTTACATAGAAAAAGAAAATCTGTATGTATTTGGAAAGGATCTGGGAGGCATTGTCCTGCAGAATCACCAGGTCACACAGCTGGCTCTGAGTCCTCAGTGTTCCCTGGAAGACCTATCTCTCCTGGTAGATGCCAACTTCTCCTCTTCCACTGATTTCAGTGGGAATTTGGTACTTCTTGTTTACTGTATTGCACCTTATATTTGTGAGAATATTTATTTGTCAATCCTTCCATCCCTAATATGTGTTCCCATTATGTTGAGAGAGACAGTCAAGCATTTCAGAGAAAACTTATGCTCTTCTACAAGTTTATGCATCCTCAATGGATTAGGAGCTGGATCTAGCCTAACAGCTACTTGGAAACACCAAACAAAACAAAATGCTCTAATACAAGGTTAAAAGCGCAAATTATTAAACATTATTCTCATCACATTTTTCTGCATTGAAAATACTGAAAAAATTCTCACCCACGGTGAACTGAGTGGTGAGGCTGGGTGAAACACCAAAAAGGGCAAAGGAAGAATTAAAGCAAGAGCTGAAATCTGAAAAACTGGGGCTAGAGCAGGTGGCTCAGCAGTTATGGTGCTTGACTGGCATGTATGGGGACCCCGGTTCAAACCCCAGCACCACATACACAATAAAGTGCTGAAGCAACGAAATCCACATAAAAAACAAATGAAACTGATTCTTTCTCTCTCACTCTCACTGTCCCTCTCTCTTAAAAAAAAAAAAAATCTGAAACACCAAGAATAATTTCAAAAACAAAGATCCATAAAAATATTCAATAAACTTTTACAATTATTCCACAGTGTTTAGCTAAACATTTTGTTTTTTAAAAGAAAGTGAGGGAGAGGGAAAGAGAAAATCAACTTTTGGTCTTTGTTTCTCCAACACTGAATTGCGTATATGGGGCTGGGATTCAAATGTAGGTCCTTGCACGTGCCAGGCAAATGCTCTAACAGCTGAGACACCACTCCAGCCCCTTAGCTAGATATTTTTAAATGCCTCAAGAAAAAGTTCATGATATAGCAAATTTGGTAAAGTCACATGCTCTACTCTATTCTTCTTATCTTTTTTTGTAAGAAATAATTTCTTCTCTTTTGTAAATCTAAATAAAATAAAACACATATAAATATGTGTTTATTTCCTTCTTTCAACTTAATTTCCTTTCATTTCATCTAGCTAAAGTCCACTGTGTTTGTTTCATTTTCTTTCTGCATGATATTAGATCTGTGAGATGTCTCCAAATAACCTAATCCATGTCTGCAGAAAACCAGAGCAATAGTAGAATCTACTAAATCTACTATTGCTCTACCAGGCTCCTAACTCTCCCCACTTGCTCACTTTGCACTTGTGGTTTCTATGCTGCATCTGTGGTGGGATGAACTGGCAAAACTCTACCTGCTGCTCTCATCAGCAGCAGACAGAAAGAGTCAGAAGAATTCAATCCAAATTGGCATATGAAAGCTGGCCCTGTCTGTTCCTGATAGCAAAATGAAAGAACATTGACAATTGTTATTATTCCTCTTGGGAATAGGCAGGCAGCTTCAGGTAGAGTGAAATGAGTCCAAGATTTCTTTGTACAATAGTGGATACGTTGACCCACTAAGGGAGAAGGAGAATGAGTAGGTCTGATTTTGCTAAATGATGAGGCCAAAAGCATGTCGATAGGTAAAAAAAACCCTATCTTGATCTGAGCTTATTTTATATTCAAAGAAAAATACATTCTTACTTTGTAAGCTGTCTTTATATTACAAGGGACTGTGTAAAGGGAACTAATCACAATACAACCATTCTAGGCACTGGAATTAAAGTTCCTTTAATCCTGATTTTATATCCTATTCAATTTGCCTTCTTAACATCCCCTAAACTGACCCCAGTTCTGAAGAAATGGAACATCTACCTGGTCAACGTCTGAAGAAATCAGTTTGCAACATGAAAGAAAGTTCCAAAGGGTGACAATTTTTTTTTTAAGGGAACCTCTGCTAGTTTCTGAAAGAACTGAACTCTGTAGATTTTCAGGGTATCCATAAGAGGGGAGGGAGTATCCTTAAATAAAATCTCTTTCAGAAGATGAAGAACAATGCTTCCCTAAGTAGTAAAAATCATAGTGTATTCTTAAGTCAGTTAAAATTCTCATATTTATTCCTTCTCCACTACTAGATACTTCTGCAGTTTGCTTTCTGGACAGGATAGGACCTTGGATATCTACTTTGAAGTTTGAATTATTTGATCTAGTGGAAGGAAATGAGGTGTCCATGGCTAGAAAAGGACTGGCCCAATCTGCTCCATTTTTGTAGATCTAGAAAGCCACCTGGCTCTTAAAGATCAGCAAACCACGATCTTATAAATCTAATTTTTCCAGAACATTTTTAAGGAAAAGAAAAAGAACATTACTTGGTCCCTCTTATAAATTTGCAGTTAGAATAAATGTATAAATTCAGCATCAGGGAGATGGAGCAGTGGCTCAGCAGTTGTGGCGCCTTCCTGGCATGCACAAGTATATGAGTTCAAATCCAAGCACCACATACACAATGAAGTTTCTGAGCAACGAAGCCCATATGAAAAACTAAATAAAATTGATTCTGTCTTTCTCTCTCTCACTTTCCCATTCTTAAAAAAACATCATAAAAAAATAAATTCAGCATCAGGTAAAAAAAAGTAATCATTTAAAATTTTCATAGTATAGGTGACTAGAATGACAAGTTAACTAACATTTGAATATGACTAGAATTTACCAGTGAATTTACAAGAATTCTAGACTGCAAATCACTGTAGGAATAAGGGGTTTTGAATGCTCTATATAACTGAGTGAAGAGAACCACTTTGGGATAGGAACAGACAGGGTCACCAATCCTATCAGTGTTGCAGTTAAGAGCTTAAAGGAAGGTAGTCTTTATGTGACATCAACAGTCACCAGTCTCTGAAATGGAAACTAGCTTCCTTATTTAAAAAGCAGCAGACACCCTAACTCTTCTTGATATGGTTTGAATGTACCCACCGAAACTCATGTTGAAATCCCCACTGCCAAGTATTAAAAGGATCGGTGAAAACTTAATTTCTGGTATTCAGAGATGGGAACTTTGGGAGGTAATTAGGATCAGATGAGGCCATAAGGATGGGACTTTGTAAATTCATGAGTGGCTTTATAGGAGTTAGAAGACAAAGACTCAAGTTAGCAAGTTTACTGTGTATCACCAAGTGATGCCTTGTGCTGCCTTGGGACTCAACAGAGTTCTTATCAGCAGGAAGGCTATCACTAGAGGTAACCCCTTGACCTTGGGCCTCCAGTACCGTGAGGTGAACAAGCCTTCATTCTTTATAAACCACTCCCAGTCATGTTCAGTCACAGCAACAGAAAATGATCTTAGACCACCCCTCCATTTTTATGATGTAAAGTCCTTCTCTACATGTACTAACTTTTTGCCTTGACTTCATAGTTTCTGGAAGTCCATTTTGTCCATTAAACTCCTCGGAAAGCTAGATTCACAGTCCCTCCTCATTTTCACTGTGCTTCTTTGTGCTGCATGGGTGTTTTCACCTTTCTCTAGCAGTCACATTAGATTCACCACTGATTTTTCCCCTTGCATGACACATACTCTGCTATGATTACCCATTAAAACTTTGCTGGGAAATATTCTTTCCAAGAAAATGATAAAAGAAAAATGCATAATCACTTTTCATCTACATTTTTAAGCAGAGCTATTTTCTTTTTTAAAATGTTAACTTTAAATACAGAACACCTGTGGGGCAATCAGATAATTTGTACATTTTTGTCTCTGTCATTTGTATTATTTTTCCTTCTCAAATAGGCATTTCAATTACTCCTGTGGTTCAAAGCTACGTAAATATTCTGAGTCAAAATAGTAACTCAATTCTTTTTTTTAATTAGATGGAACTAGAGATACAATTGAGGGGGAAACATTATCAAACATTCAAGAACCAATGTATATACATATACTTAGTTATCCAGGGCTAATGCCATATCATGGATGTCCAGCTTGGGTTCCCCCTGTTGCTTTTTCCCCCAGAAGAACTCCTGAGTTAAATGGATATCTCATGTAGGACAGAGATCTCATTCTGAGATGATTCCCCCATATTCCCACCCTCCAGTCTCCAAGGATTTCTTCCCACCCCCTTCCCCACCGGCCCCTTCTCTATGTCTTCAAGTGTCCTAGGGAGTCGTCTCCCTGTTGCATTGAGAATCATACAATTAGAAGTTATTATTAGTTTAGCCATCTAACATACTGCTTCCCCATGTATTCTAGCTTCCACAGATGAGAGAAATCATTTGGCCCTTGAGTCTCTAAGATTGGGATACGTCACTTAGCATAATTCTTTCCATCTCCATCCATTTGATATCAAAAGCCATAATATCATCTTCTCTAATGGGCGAGTAGTATTTCATTGTATATATGTACCAAAGCTTTTGTATCCACTCGTCAAGTGAGGGGCATCTGGTTTGGTTCCATAATCTAGCTATATAGTAAATTGAGCTGCTATAAACATTGAGGAAGCCACATCACTATAATATGCTGATTCTAACTCTTTTGGGAAAATACCCAGGAGTGGGATAGCTGGGTGATAAGGTAGTTCCATCCTTAATTTTTTGAGGATTCTCCACACTGCTTTCCATGTGGCTGAACCAGTTTGCAGTCCTATCAGCAATGTAACAGTGTTCCTCTTTTCCCACATCCTCTCTAGCATCTGTCATTGTTTATATTCTTCATTTTTGCCACTCTAACAGGAGTGAGGTGGTATCTCATTGAAGTTTTGATTTGCATTTCCCTTATAGCTAATGATGTAGAGCATTTTCTCATATATTTATGGGCATTCTGTACTTTCACTGGTGAGAAGTTTCTTTTAAGATCCATAGCCCATTTATTGATTGGATTATTTGGGATTCTGGTGTTTAGTTTCTTTAGTTCCTTGTATATTCTGGATATTACCCTCTGTCTGAGGTGTAGCAGGCAAAGGTTTTCTCCCATTCTGTAGGTTCTCTCATGATGCTCTTGACTAGATCTTTAGCTGTGCAAAAACTTTTTAGTTTAATTGCATCCCAGTCATTTATTCTTGACTTTACTGCTTGCACCATGGGAGTTTTGTTGAGGAAGGCGTTGCCAACTCCTATGTGTTGTAGTGTTGATCCTACTTCTTTTTCTAGTAAGTTTAAAGTTGCTGGCTTAATATCCAGATCTTCGACCCATTTTGATTTAATTTTTGTGCAGGGCAAAAGATAAAGATCCAGCTTCACTTGTCTACACATGGCTGTCCAATTTGTCCAGCACCATTTGAACAGGCTATCTTTCTTCCACACTATGCTTTTACCCCCTTTATCAAATATCAAATAGTTAAGGATATGGGGGTTTGTCTCAGGATCTTCTATTCAGTTGCACTGATCTTCGGTTCTGTTTTGATACCAATACCATGCTGTTTTTGCTACTATGGCTCTGCAGTATAATTTCAGGTCAGGAATTGAGATACCCCCTACTTCTTCCTTTGTATAGAGTAATGTAACTCAATTCTTTAGCATGTAATATTTCAATCCATTTGAACATACTAAAATAATTCCGTGTAGGAGCTGAGTAAACATCTGGGCAAATCCCATCCTATCATAACCCCATGAACTCTGGTAACTGAAAGTCTAGTCTAAGTTTCATGACTACAATCACTTGCATTGTAACAGATGATGTTGTCAATATAAGATTATGTTGCTATGGCATCAGCAAACCATGATTTTAAGAAATCTGTTGTTTACCAGGAATATTTTTAAAGAAAAAGATAAAATTGGTGGATGCATATTATATGTTTACATTCATAAGAAATGTAAATTCAGAATCAATTAGGAAAATTAATACTAATATTTTATTAGTGTACAAAACCAGAACTACATGTTAACTAATCTCTGATAACATCCAGAATTTATCATCAGATCCTGCAACACTAACAGTATGGGTCTGCAGTTCATTAACATGTATCAAAAGAATGAAGAAGAGAGAATCTCTTCTTCATGTAAACTCTTCTATTTACTTTTTCATCTAAGGTCATGCAGAGTGAGAGTTTATTTTGCAGTATAATAAGTATATCTCTGACATATGTGAAATAAATTCTACAAAGCTGAAAGAATTTGCCAGTTCTTTTAAATTAGATTATCTCAAGATATTCCTGAATCTCCCATAAATGGTGAAACACAGATTTGCATTCTGCATGTATGAACTTGGAGGACAACAAAGATTTTCATAAGATACGCTCTCCCTCTGAAGTCGAGTTTTGTTTTCCTTCATTAGTTTGTATGAATTCATATTCCAAAGTCTCAGAAATTATTTTCGCCAACTTTTGTTATATCGAATTTATTTAAAAAGAACCTCAAAGGGTACAATGCATTCTTATAAATCCTCTGCGAAGTTGTCTACCTTATAGAGAAAGAATAAGCAAATACATTTACATGAAGATGAAAATCAATGGTCCTTAGATTAGAAAGCTCTGGTTTTATCCAAGTTCAATAAGGTAAAATGCTGAGTGAAAAACTGCACCTCAGAGAAAAGGGTCATAAAATAATTTTCTATATTCATGTTAGTTTCCCTCAGCCACTAACAACAACAACAACAACAACAACAACAACAACAACAACAGCAGCAGCAGCAGCAAAATAATCCCACACGTTTGGTGACTGAAAACAACACATGTGTTACAATTCTGAGAACCAGATGTCCAAAGGCAGAGCAGCTGGGCCAAAACCAATGTATTGGTAGGGTGTTCTTCCACCGCAAGAAACTTTACTCAGTCAACTCAGCAAAGGCCTTGTCTCCTTAGAAGGTAACCTTCACAGGTTTCAGGGATTGGGACCTGACACCTTTGGATGGCCAGTGTAGCCTATATAATTTTCAATGCATTTTCAATGTACATGTGTGAAGTATTAAAGGGAATGCCATGATGTCTATGGAATAGAAGACACAAATGATGGGACTGCAAGGTAATGAACCAGAGAAGACAAAAATCACCAAATCTGTATTTGACAAATGTAGGTGTGCGGGTCGATTTCTCATGTCCCACTGTTACCTGTGCTTGCTGCGATCAAAAATGCTTGTCATTTTCCACTCTCTCATCCCATGTACTCACTGTAGAAGGCCCTGAAACTTTGTTCTACTTTGATTTTGTCCTGTTTGTTCATAGGTGAAATTGTCTCTCCTTTAAGTCAAGTAAAATAACAATCCAGTTGTAATAGCCATATCCCAAGAGCTAAAGAGCTAGGTTTGGAAGGTATTTGAAACACTCTCTAAATTACAAAAAAGTTGAGTCAGGAAAAACTACTGTGAGATCTGGTACAAGTTACTTTGCTTTGTTTTGAGACTTCTCATGTTTAAAATGAGATGATTAATTCCAGATTTCTAGGGTTTCTAAGATTATCAAATACACATTTAAAGTACCTAGAAATCCCTTGAACATATCTGGGACTTAATATATAGTGCTCAGTATTTTTACTTTGAGGGGGTAAAAAATTACTTGCATATAACACATTAAAATCTTGGCAAGATTACATAATTTTGGAAAATAAAAGTATTCTTTTTATACAGTGTGCATTGCATAATAGTCCTTTTTTTGCTTCTTTGCTTATAATCGAATAGAGATTTAGAGTAGTTGATTAGTTTTTTAGTTCATCTTCTGTCACTTTCCTTCCCACTGTGATAAAGAGAAGAAACATTACAGTGAAATTGTGAAGAACCCAGCTCTTTTAACAGTGTCTCTTTCATTCACTTTGTATCTTTTAATCTGCTTGATAATATTTTTGAATACCTGCTGCACTACCTGTGGAGGAAGGTTCAAGTCTGACCCAAGTCCTGTTCTCATAAAGCTTGCAGGCTGGAATAGGAGGTAGACCCTAAATGAAAAATTATAACTAATTCCAGGGCTACACAGGAAAAAAACCCAATTTACTCCTTTTTCAGACTTGACTTATATTTCACAATGCTCAGAGAACTTTGGGATTCTGGATGGACCTTAACACTGACCTCATAATTTACATTAAGCACTTGTTTTCCAGCTAACACACACTTACACTGGCAAGAGAATTCCTATCACTATTGGATGACTATGTTTGCTTACATGTCACTTCTTGAATGAATGCATACATCAAGTCCTTCAAAACAGACTCTCCTAACATGTTTCCCTCTGGGCAATTGTTGCCTGTTTAAACAACAGGCATTATTGTCTAGCCATGCACTAATTCATTCCCTGAAGAAATATATATGTCGGGCAATAATACAAGTCTCATGAAATGTGACCACAAGAAATGAATAAGGCAAGACCCACATTCAAATAATTCACTCTTTCCGGAAATTGGGTGCCTAAAAGTCAAAGTGACCTTTAATTTTTTTTTTCACAGCTTTCTCTGTTAAATGCCTGATAATTTAGGAGCTTCTTAAATGTCAAATGCTTCTAATATACCATTGCAATTAACTTTCACACGCACCTCTGAGGCTTGTTGTATTTTCTTTCTCAGATGAGGATAAGGACACAGAGGTGTATATCACCACTTCCCGGTGCTACTCTGCAGTGGCTCCCTTACTGAGGTTTCTGACTCCAGCCCTACTCATTCCAATCCATTTACAGCTTTAATGTGTGCATACTGTAGGGTCTAAATATGATCATGTCAATACTCTGTTCAAAAGGGTGCAAAAGTAGGGCTAAAGCAGTGGCTGGCATGCACAAGGACCCACGTTTGAACCCCAGCACCACAGACACAACTGTTAGAGAAACAAAGGCCAGATGAGGAAAATAAATAAAATTGATTCTCCCCCGCCCTCTCTTTCTCTGCCTCCCTCTATCTTAAAAAAGAGTATGCAAAACCTTCAGGAAAAATGAAAATGAGGGATGTAAATTATAGCAAATACATGATATATAACAACATTTCGTCACTTAAAATGAAAGCACACAATAAAGTCGGAAAGCTCAGGATAAAACAGTAACTACACAGAACTACAAATCAGTCACTGCAGTGATGAAAAATATGGAAGCAAACATAAAATGACAATAGTTACTTTAGATATTGTTTCAGAAAAGTTTTTAATGTTACTAAATTGTTTTAATTATTTTAAAGCACAGAAGATGAATCCCTTAAATCATCGTACATACTTACTCTGCCATTCGCAAGATGTCAATCTTGAGTCTTACAGTGCTTTCATAATGCAGTATAGAAATAACTTTCAGTCTAATTTCTTACCCATTTTTCTACATAATCTTCCAGTACATTCCACTAACTTTCATGTCGACATATCTTGGTTCTTGTTGTGTGGATATGGCCTCTAGTCCTTGCCACCAACCTCCCTTTAGTGCCATTTTGTATGGAATGCTGTTTAATGTTCAGACACTGCATAAAATTATTAATTCCTCTATCAAGCTTCCCCACTGTTCACAACCTCTTTTTTTTTTGGTACTGGGGATATAATGCAGAAACAATATTACAGTGAAAACATACCTGGCTCTTATTTTTATGTTTTATTTTGAGACAGGGTCTTACTAAGTTGCTCAGGGCTCGCTAAGTTTGCTGAGGCTGGCTTTGAACTTCTGATCCTCCAGTTTTAGCCCCATGAGCAGCTAGAATTCCAAGTTCACAACTTCTTAAGAGCATGAATTTTATCATTCATTTTTAATATTTTCTTAATGATTATTATAGGGCATGAAGTAGAGAGTAGGTAAGCAAAAATGAAATATTTTTATGAACTTTCTTGAATACAGTTTATTTTCATATGATGTTTTGGATTCATTAGACTATTAAATGGATTCCATTTTGACATTATAATTATCCTACCTTCTGATTCTGTTATGTTCCTAATTCTTTAATGAGCTAAGAATTCAGATTCAAAGAAAGGTTATAATTGTGCTGGATGGCTTGTGACTTCAATTATGCAGCTTCTCATGTGAGTGCTTGGCCAACTGAAGGTCAACTTTCCTTCTCTGCCTACTCTTCAAAAAGTTTGCAAGTGCTATGTTTCAGATGTGTTGCAGAACAAGAATGAAAGTTAAAGGGAGGCAGGATCTATGTTCTTAAAAATATCACTGCCTGGGGCTGGTTCAACATACGCAAAACAATTAACGTAATCCACCACTTAAACAGAATCAAGGACAAGAACCATATGATCATCTCATTGGA